>CAUYRT010007410.1:0-65739 GCA_963574885.1 Lepilemur ruficaudatus
AACGTTGTGCTAACCTGATTCTGTGGTTTAAAAACTGCTCTTTTTACTTATCCATCCGATGTGGTTTGTAGATATATTTCGCATGTGGTGTATTTGGGGAACTTTATCATTGCAGCATTCCTCAGAATTTCCCTGTAGAGTGATTTTGGGCACTATTCACGTTCATCAGGGGTGTATTGCATATTTATGACTGTGCACAATTCTAGTAACTTATGTGACCAATTAAGGTTTCTAGGAATTTTCCTATGTTCCCTAACCTTCCAAATTTGTTGGCATCAGTAATCACAATGCCATCATATTAAAAATATTTCCAATTCTCAATGTTTACAGTCACAATTTGTAGTGAGCTGATTTCCCAAAATATATTACCACTCAAGTTGACTTATCTTGTTACATTCAAAAATCTACTCTGTCAAAGTAGTCCATAGAGTACATACATAGTGCTCCAACAGTATCGACGTACAACCAACACTTCATTTTAAGTGTACAATTAAATGATTTTCAGTGAATTTACCGAGGTGTACAGTTAATCACATTAATCGGTTTTTGAGGAATTCCTTTCCCCTATTGAGACCCCTAATTCCACTCCCCAACTACTTTTCAAGCATATCCCACCCCTCCACAGTGTCCCCCCACATCGCTCAGACTTGGGTCTACCCCACACCCCCCAATTCCCCAGTGTTCGCTCCCACCCTTTGAGCACCATAGTGTTAATCAGTCAATACTAGTTTGATGGTGAGTACAAGTGGAACCCATTCTTCGGGTCTTGTGTCACCTCACTTCGAATAATGGGTTGAAGCTTAATCCAGGATAATACAAGAGGTTCTAACTCACTGTCATTTCTTAAAATTGAGTAATATTCCATTGTGAACAAATACCAGATTTTAACAATCCACTCATGCATTGACGGGCACTTAAGTTGTTTCCATGACCTAGCAATAGTGAATTGTGCTAGCAACAGTATTTTGATAAATTTATTTTTAATCTTCAAAAAAGCACATGAGTAACTTCGGACTGTGTGATTTCTTTTGTTATGAATATAACATAAGGTCAATACTTTTTGCACAAACCTGTTAATATTGCCTGATTCAGATGTAACATTAACATTTCTGAAACAAAACGCAGTTTTTTTAGAGACATGAAAGGAGTTAGTGTTTTTTTTTTGTTTGTTTGTTTGTTTGTTTTGAGACAGAGTCTCACTCTGTCACCCTGGGTAGAGTACAGTGGCATCATCACCATAGCTCACTGCAACTTCAAACTCCAGGGCTCAAGGGATCCTGCTGCCTCAGCCTCCCTAGCAGCTGGGACTACAGGCGTCCACAACCATTCCTGCGAATTTTTCTATTTTTAGTAGAAATGGGGTCTTGGGGTCTCACTCTTGCTTAGACTGGTCAAGAGATCTTCCCTCGGCCTCCTGGAGTGCTAGGAGTTAGTCTTTTGTTCAAGTTTATAGGACGTTTTTTTTAGACTGGCAACAAAATTTCGTTTTTACCTGTAAGCTTTTGTTCTTCTGACAGTTTGTTTTATGTGCACATAAAGTTTTTTCTTTTAAATTCTTTGTCTATCATGTGAATGCTAGTTAGATGCAAGTAAATTCATTTTCCAAGAAGATTCCATCTTCACTCACTAAGTTTGGAGTCCATGCATTTTATTGTAACTTGGAAACATGTATCCACACACAACTCATCCATGCTACAAAGATCATTGCCTCTGGTCAAAATTTTAAAGTCTGTTAGTCCTGGAATTTAAAAACTCAATGCCTACGTTAATCTACCAGCACCCTACACCAGGACAAGCACCCGTTTAGTAGGAGACATTCTTGAATGCGAAAGATCATTTGAGGTTTTCCTGATGTCATTATTTCCTTCAATTTTGAGATGAACTGTAATTTTATAGCATTGCAGTTTTGTTTATACATTTTCTGTGATTCACAGATAAAACAAACAAGAAATTGTCGTTTTATGTGTTTGACCAACAGGCCTGCCTATCCCACTTACCCGTCATTACCTTCAGTCTGCGATGGAAGAGGGCGCAGTTTTGAACTGAAGCAGTGAGCAGTCTTTGTCAAATATTCCATTTCCATTACTCTATTCAAGTCTAATCCTGGCTTTCTGATACATGTTGCCGTAATATTGATAACCATTGCTCCAAAGTTCAGAATGTCAGCAATAATAATCCTTACCACTTAGTGTGCATCCGATAATTAAAGGCTCTCCTCAAACCTTTTTACATGTACGACAGCAGCAAAACCCACATCACATAATCTCTCAGCTCCTGGATCCTTGGTGCTCCAGATCTTTCTAAGCCCACAGGTGTTGGGCAGGACTGTAATCAAGTATGCAAAACTGTAGCTATAGCAGGACTCAAGCTCTATCTCAATCTCCCATTTTGCTCTATAGCAGAAAAACCATATCTAGTCACTTCCAGGTAAATTTACCTCATTCAGGATTTAAGTGTAAGTTTCTGCTTCTTCTCCTTCCCAAGAACGACATCTAAATTCCAGAAGCTGATAGGCATCATGTTGTCCAGGGCAGAGACATCTGACCAATATTAATTTGCTGTACCTCACTGGTGTCAACTTCTTCGGTTTTCTTTTATAATGTCCAGTGTATCTCCTGTTGAATGCCAAGGGGCTGCCCTGGCTTCTAGCTCATGAAGTTCACTCTGCTTTTGCTGATGGGGTCCCCTCAGCACAGCTGCAAGACCTGCACAGCCTGCATCTTCCTGTGGCCTCTGTGTCACCCCCGCCCAGGACACAGAACCCCTATGGGTGCTGTCTGCAGCTTGCTGGGGTGGTGGGAGAGCCTCTCTGCTTAGACACACGTGGCTGCCACTCATACCCAATGGTGTCCACACCGTCCCAGGCTTTACCTGAGAAACAAGGGTCATGTCTTTGCTGCTCTTGGAACCCTCAGACCTATTTGAGGTTTTAATCTTCCCCCTCAGGGCTTGACACAGTCTTATACTGCAAAGAGCCTCCCCTGCATCTAACTACACTGCTGCTTTCTCCTCCAGCTCAGCTAGCTTCCCACCACCCCAGCTGCTCAAACTGACTTCCTTTGGGAAAGAAAAAAACTAACTCTTACACCATTTGGCATTCATTCTAACTCTCATGCTTATGGGACAAATTTATTTCCCTGGATTCTTCAGTTCCTTAGCCTTTTTGCTCCTCAAAAACACTTTTCTCACTCCAAGGCAAATGAAAATAAAATATCTTTCATGAACAAAAACTTTGGCTCTCAAAACTGTTGTTTCTGCATCAATTCTGGGAGTCAAAAGACTGCTCTCCATTTGGCCTCCACGAGACAGTGAGCCTCGGCCTCAGAGGTGGTGGTAAAGTAAAGGGGTGACGGATAGAAGTGGGGTTTCCTGTGATTAAATTCCAATGGTTAATGTTTCAAAATAGCATTCCGTGTCCTAAACACAGTATGCCATTTAATTCTTACAGCAACAGAGCCAGATAAGCATTATCATTCCACATTTGTAGATAAGAACATAGAATCTGCTTAATTAAGGTAGCCAAATAGTCAGGTGGCCCAACCAGAAGACAAACCCAGGCCCTGGTAATGCTAAAGGTTTTTCTTTTTCTTTTCTTTTTTTTTTTTTTCCTGGTCATGTATAATAGTCCTTCTCCCTGAGATCTAGCAAGAGTTAGCATTCAAGAAACAGTGACAAGGGCCATCGCTATAATCTCTATAACCCCCCATTGACTGTTATCAGTACATAGTGGTTTGTCGTCATGCGGGTAGACTTGGCTGTAGTAAAAATGACCCTTGTATGTGATCAAGAATCTCAGCTATCCCATATGTGTCTGTGTGTACAGTAGACCTAGACTCAGGACTAGGCATCATCTGCTAGGGAAGTTGTTTCCTGGCGTTTCTCTCCATTCGCCACCAGTTTGCCACCACGGGGCGAAGGGACACGTCTCCTCCCCTAACACGCACGTCCGTATTTCATCCATACTCTTTCGCGCCCTTCACTTTGATCCCTGCTGTGCCCCCCCCACCCCCGCAGTTCCCACAGTTTCCGGCACATGTTGGAACTGAGTGTGTGTATGTGTATATATTTCAGTGGATAAAATGTTTCTTCCACAGATCCCAATCACTCTTTAGAACCAAATTGAAAAGACCTAAATTTAGCTTCCTATGTCAGGTGCTATGCACAACAAATTAACTGAAAACAATCCTTCCACACCCCAGACATCCCTGTTAGTTTGAAAACTATAAGCCGATTAAGAAGAAATGCAGTGATCACTTTTAATTTGGAAAATCCACTCTGTAGAGGAAGACTAACTTACCAGGACATAAACTAAAAGTCTTTGCGAGCTTGGGACTGTTTTTCATCCAGATCTTTAGAGTTCATGAACATGTACTAATACGGAAGCATCTACAGGCTTAGCAAGAAAGAGCGTCAAAGCTTCAGATGGGGAAAGGCCTGACTTGAGTTGTGTCCTGCAAGCACACATCTGCCAAATCTGTGGGCAATGCCAAGTCAACCGTTTCCCCACTGTGTGGACATCCCACCTTTTTTATATACTAATTCCCCACGTGTCTCTGGGTCTATTTCTGGACTTCGTTCTGGTGTGCTGATTTGTGTGGTCAAGCTAATTACAGTAGATTGATAATGTTTTTTCGTGTCTTGTAGGGCTGGATTCTCCTCCTTACTCTTCTTAAGAATTTTCTGGAGTATTTTTTTTAAACATTTACTTTTTTTATATGATATTTCAAAATCGCTTCATTAGTTAAAAGTATCCTGCTGGCCTTTTAAGTGGGATTGTGATAAGTTTATAGATGAATTAAAAGGGGATGGGTATCTTTACAATACTGAATCTAACCATACAAGAAAGGGGTATGTCTTTCTATTTATTCAAAACTTCTTCACGACTCTCAGGAGAAACTCAAAGCGTATATACTTACACACACGCACACACACACACACACACACAGCCCTGAAGTTATCACTTCATGTTGTCATTTCCTATTTACTTGTCATTTTCCTTGGATAGAGTGTCAGGCAGCTCTTCTTAATTGCTGCAAACCCAGCACTGTGGGAAGTGCTAACATACAGTCAATGTTTAATAAATAAATTGATGACGTAACTAAAGTTAAATGTGGATTTCTTTGACCATTCCGTCCACCGGAATAAGAACGTGAGGCGGCAGAGGGGTGAGGGGCTTGTGTGTAATTATGTGCACCAGCTTTCAAAACCAAACTTTGCCCTGGCTTCTCCTACCTTTCACTTCAGAGTCTCCCGCCAGATTTGAAAGACCAAATAAACCATTAGAAAGACAAGTGACACTCATTTCTCTATGTAAATAAATATTCTGAAAGTGCTTTAGAGAAGACCCCTTTAATATTCATTTCCTTTAAGGCAGCGGTCCCCAACCTTTTTGGCACCAGGGATTGATTTCGTGGAAGATGATTTGTCCCCGGACAGGGGTGGGGAGGTAGGGTCGGGGTCGGGGTGGCAGAGCTCTGCGACTGAGTCCCTGACAGGCCATGGACCCATATCAGTATCGGTGAACGGCCTGGGGGTTGGGGACCACAGCTTTAAGGGACAAAAGCAAACTGACTGCCAGAGAAGAGCTCTTTAGTACATAAATTCTTTATAGCAAAGACACAGAAACTTGAAGCGATGTCCTCAGCTTGCTCTCTTTTGTCTGTGGTCACAGAATGGGGAATCTGCACTCGAACAGCTCTTCAGGGGAAAACATAAAACACTCCAAAATGTAAACTTCACATAGCTGCATTCACATTAATGAAAGCTGAAGTGTCGCGGTTCCCAGGATGGGGTGGCTATTGTGGAAAATCGCCCTTCTTAAGCACTTCTGGTGACCAGTCTCCTGTGAGGGGCAGCCCAGACAATACCCCTGGCTTCCTGGCTGTGGGCCATGTCCAGAGAGGCCAGCAGGAGGGAAGAATGCCCACATGTGTTCTTTGCCAGTGCAAACCTCTGAGTCTCTGTCTGCAGAAGTGACAGCCACAGAATAAGAATGAAAACTGATCATTGGTCCTGCTGGGGGGTGGGGGGAACCCTGGAATAGAAGGCCACTGCATCCAATTTACTCAAAGTTGGAACATATACTTCCAAAAGCGATTAGGCTGACTACACACATGTAATAGAATTTCTTTTTCTTTCTTTCTTTCTTTCTTTCTTTCTTTCTTTCTTTCTTTCTTTCTTTCTTTCTTTCTTTCTTTCATAAGCATTTAAGACTATAACTAATAGAAAATATTCTTTTATCTCTTATACTATTTTTTTTCTGCAGGCCAAACTGTATACTTGTGTTTTTTTTCTATTTTCACAGGATAATTAATGATGATAAAAAAGTATTGTATTATAAGATTTTAGTGTGATAATGGTATTGAGATTATATTTTTAAAAGCTAGATATTTTAGAGAAACATACCCAAGTATTCATGAAATGATAAGATGCCTAGGATTTGCTCCAAAATATTTGAGGCAGAGGAGAGGAGCAGTGGGGAAAGGTACAGATGAAACACAATTGGCCACGAGTTGATAATTGTTTTTAAAAGAAAAATGTTGTTTTATGGAATATTTTAAATTTCTACAAAAGTAAATAAAATAATGTAATCAATCCCTATGTGTTTATCACAGAGCTTCCAAAAATTATCAACTCATGGCCAATTGTGTTTCATCTATTCATATCTCATATGGAGATATGATTGGCACATATCACTTCAACTGGTATGACTCAACCAAAATGGGCTCCTTGTTTTCTGGTGCCATAAGTCTATCAAGGTCACCTGATATCAGTTGAAATCAGGTGCTCCCCACATACGCGGTGATGACTCGCTCCTCGCTGCAACATCACATCTTCTAGGACAGAGTTGGGGAATCTTTTCATGTTGAAAGACCACATTATTTAGCTGTAATCAAATAAGGCCACATTCAAGAAATTTCAATTAGATATACTTAAAATGTACATTATTTTGTAAAAATCTAACTATTATATACTTAACAATTTTAAAAAATGAAAACTATTTGTTAATTTTAAAGTTAACTAACCTTTTAATGACTTTGTTGTGTCTGCTTTTTGTTGGAAAGCATTTGAATATTTGGTTGCATCATGGACATCCACAGTTTCAGTTGATCCTCTAGATGGGTATCAGTCATTTGTGATCTTAAGGGCATCTCATTTTGGGTTAGGTAGGAGAATGAGATTTGCAGCAATAAGTGGTTGGAACGCAAGAAAGCATTTTTTGGGTATGTTGCCAAAGGCGTGGGTATTCTGCATTTTTCCATATTTCATTTGGATCTTTCTTAGCGTCAAACAATGACTTTAAAATGTCATCTACTGAGAGCTCAATCAATTCCATCTGTAGTTCTTTAGGTGCCTTGATGATATCATGTAGGCGAGGTTCAAACACTAATTTGAATGTGATGTCATGATTCTCAAAGTCAGTGAACCTTTCACTGTAGTCTCCAATTAAAAGGTCTTTAACAGCTGCATGTTCTTCAAATGATTTGCATTTATCATCCTGCTCATCAATAACCTTTGCTAAGTGGGAAAAATGTTCATCTAAAATTTCCTTTTGAAGGACTGTTTTGAAAAAAGATAGCTTTTTTTGAAATGCTTGGATTTTTTTTGCCCGTATCATATATAGACTTAGTTTTACCTTGCAAAGAAATATTTGAGTCATTTTGATTTGACATGATGTCACACAGAAATGCTGCTTTCCTATAGAAATCTTCTTTCAATAATTGACATTACTCATGGAAACAACCCAAGTGCCCGTCAATTCATGAGTCGATTATTAAAATTTGGTATATGTTTGCAATGGAATATTACTCAATTTTAAGAAACGACAGTGAGCTAGCACTGCTTATATTATCCTGGATTTATCTCGAGCCCATTATTCAAAGTGAGGTGACATAAGACCAGAAGAATGGGCCCCACATGTACTCACCATCAAATTGGTACTGACTGATTAACACTATTGTGCTCAAATGGTGGTGGTGTTCACTAGGGATTGGGGGGCTGGGGGCTCTCAGACCCACATCTGAGGGATGTGGTGAGCACTGTGGAGGGGAGGGGCATGCTTGAAGTGTATTTGGGGATGGGAGTTAGGGGTCTCAATAGGGGGAAGGAAATCCTCTAGAACTGATTTATGTGAATAGCTGTACAACTTGGTGAATTTACTAATAACCATTTAATTGTACACTTAAAATGGAGTAAAGGCATGATATGTAAATTATACTTTAATAAAGAAAAAAAGTGTCTAAATGTCCAACTATATAATAAACACACCTAAGTCATAGAAAATTTGTCTCTAAATGTCCAGAATGGATAAAATATCAGTGAAACTAGTTTTTCATTATATTTTGTTTTTTGTTTTTGATTTTAAACAAAAACTCAAAAATATTGAGTTATATTTGCTGATTGTAAATGTTCTTCATAGAAACTGTAAAAGGAAAAAATACTACTTGTCGCTCATGGATATAAATATTTCTAGCGTATTATTTTTATTATTATTACTATTTTGTTCCAAGAATTCTATATAGAAATCAAAATTCTTGTCTTCAACAACTGTTGCTGAACTATGTCAACAATGGCTTTACCACAGAAGAAATGAAAGGAACTACGATATACATGAAAATAAAAGTTACAGTCCTCATATTTTTATTTTGTAAAAATGTACAACTCATTGAATGTATATTTATTATGTAGTCTTTAAGTTAGAAACTAGCTCTTTATTTTTGACAGACTAAAAACATTTGAATGTAAATTTTGATTGTGGTCTGTTAATTTCCTAAATATCCTTTTGCAGTTTTTAATTTCATGTGGCAAAACAATACTTTTAGAATTGCACAAACTTTTATCTCATATATGTGCCTTTAGAGTATTTATTTGTTAAGCTTATCAGTGAAATATTAGGCCCTCAAAAATCTTTAAACAGAATTTATACTGTGCAAAAACTTTCTTCAGTTTGTTCATTATAAAACATATTTATTCTAAATACCCACAGTAATTTTCCTTTTTTGGTTCATTCAAAATAGTACCTATATGTTCAATTACTATTCGTCAACTGTTTCATGTCATATCTACTATAACCTGTCTAAATACAGGGACAGTGAATTGAAAATGGCCTCTATGTGGCTTAATATTTATGAAGATACAATTAACACATAATATTTTTGCAATGTTATCTTACCAACTGTGAAAGAAATTGTATATTTCTAAAAATTTAAATAGCATGAAAGTATACTATGGTATAGTATACTATGGTAGATAAGTTTGTTGATTCTTATATCTAGGTTTAAATCTTAGGTACTTATATATTAAATGTGAGATATTAGGCAAGTTTTCACCTCAGTTTCTTCATCTGTAAAAAAGAAATAAAAAAATCTCTACATCAGAGAAGATAATTCTTCTCTTAGCATATATGTGGCACAAAGTTTGTACTCAATGATTTACTGTAATTATTACATGATAAATCTTTGAACACTCATTCTGGTTTATAAAGTTTGTCTTTTTTGCCAAAATGTATAATATTAATTTTTTAGTTGGTCATGGTTATTGAATATCTACTCTAAGTCTACATGCACTTAATACCTTTAGCATCAAGGTCTTGCCAAATTAGGTCAGTGAAACGTAGCAGGGCATAGTAGGACTGCATCTTCTTTTTTGAAATGAAGGAATGGAAGGAATTAGTTAAACTATATGTTTATGGTACATCAGACTTTAGAGTTGGTTCTTCACATTTGTCATGCTATTTACTTCTTCCAAACATCAATTTTACAAATGAAGAAATTAAATTCAGATAATTAAAACAAATTATGTATTTAAATGGATGAATTAAATAAAAAATGTGCATCTCAGTTTCCTAAATCTAAATTTCTTGCTTTTGTTGCAGTTGTTACAGTTGAATCTTTCTCCTACTCTTAATAACCATTGTGATAGTAAATGTTAATAATGCCATAAAATTATCCAAAGATTTTTAAAAAATATTTCTGCATCCCAGAAGATATTTCTATATTCTATATAGATGTTTGATGTTATTAAGGTATGTCTTTTTTTATCTTCTTTCTGCATTTTAGTAAAGATCTAAATCTCTATCAAGATTAATCTTTAATGAAGGTATCATTTAAAAAATTTTCAGCAAAAAATTAAGTTGGAAATCAACAGCATATGTATTGATATTGTGTTATTCATATTTTGGCTCTAATTCTAAACTGTGGATTTATAGATGTTTTTGTATCATATGCATAAAGAAACTAGCCTATGATTAGCAATGATTCTTGCTTTTGTCAATTATTGCTCTTTGTTGCTGTGATGCTTAATTTCACAGTCTGAGTTTTGTTTATACTCAGAGAAGAACCAATCAGTGTGTAAAAAACGATTTGGATGGTTTATCTTTCTTAGCATTTCTGTGCTAAGCCTCATTTCATAAAGATATTTTGAAATACAGTGATTTCACACTTGAGTTTACTATTTGGCAGCTGTTGGAATATACTGCCATAATCATCCTGCACATAGCCTTTGAAAGCATTTATATGGACAATCATAGATTCAATTTTGATATCATGGCTGCATCCCAGGAACTTGTGACTGGTATTACTTGCACTGCAATTCTATTTAATGATGGCTCCTGCCCCACGACAATATAAATCTGTACCTACCATTAATCTGTAAGCCTCTGGTATTGGGGCCAAGTTGATCATACAGTCAGTATGCCAATTCCCTTAGGGCCTGCTGGCTCACAGTCATTGCCTTCACTGCCTTTGCCAGTTATTGTATAATTAGATGAAATAATGTATGGATAGCATAATTCAGTTCACTTTAATGTTTATAATTATGATGAATACCTCTAGTTCTTGCAGCATTACTTGAATTGTCTAACAATACAAAATGTGTTCATTGGGTAACTACCATGTCTCCAGTTAAATTTGTGATATAATGATATGGCTTCAGATCTCATTTTTATTAATAGGTGGAGTCAAGTAAACTAATATTTAACTCAACTGTTGAAACTTCATGCACAAGTAATCTGGGCTCAACTAATCAGGTATATGGGTACAAAATGACATAAGCTCATGTCATTTCTTGCAAAATAACTCAAGGTGATATCCTGGCAATAACATAATCCCATTCAGATCCCTTAGATTAATCACTTTTCAATGGGGGTTATTTTGTGGTCCAGAGGACATTTGGCAATATCTGAAGAAATTTTTGATTGTCACAAATTGGGAGGTGCTACTGTTATCTAGTGAGTAGAGGTCTGGGACGCTGCTAAACATCCTCTAATACATAGGACATTACTCTACATTCTCTCTAGCAAATAAATTTCTAACCTCAAATGTCAATAATGCTGAAAGTGATAACCTAGGCTTTAGATGACAGAAACTTGAACTTCAAGTAACTTCAGTGGGATATACTTATGGTAGTGTAAAGCTGTTTCTGGATTTCACTGTCCATAATGCATATAGATGTTTATGCAAGGCAATGCAATGCAAAATTAAAACTATCGAAGTGTAGAAAGGGACACAAGTGCAGTTATATCTTTGGAAATGGGTCTTAATCACTTTTCTATCAGAGTGAATTGCTGGTAGACATGTTCATAAAAAGACCAACAGTAAAACATACCTAAGTACTTTTAACTTAAGCATATGTGTAAAGCAATAAGACATTAAGTATATGTAGTTTGGCAGTGATATGAATAATTTTTGCATATGCCTCTCTGTACTGGAATCATAACAAAAATATTATTATTAATAATTAATTTTGGAAATACATCTTTGTAGAAAGAAGACTTTAACAAAAGCTATCTAGGAGTCTATTTTCAGATTCACAATTAATAGTTTAATGAATATTTGCTGAATGTGACCTAAGGTCTCAACACAAGCTTTTCATTCCTCTAAAGTCTGGGTTAAGTACAAAGAAACCCAGTTCACAGAAAGGGATCAGAAAGAGGCACTTGAATTGATTTCCTCTAAGATCTGCTGGTCATCATAAGACTGGAATTTTCAAATTTCCATGCACTAAAGCATCACTTAGGGTTACCTTTTGCAGATTCCTAGGACTGAGCACCAAAGAGTCTGATTTAGTAGGGACGGAGTAGGACCCAGAAGTGGGCATTTTTAAACAAAATTTTCTGGTGATTTTATGCAGGGGATTTCAGAGCATAGCTTGAGAAATACTGCCTTAATGCTACAGTCTACTGGGAACAACTCTAAGTCCTCAAGTGATTCAATATGGGAAAGGGAGAACAGAAGGGGTTGGACAGAAGATCAAAAAGGTTTAAGGACGACTGTAAAAAAAAAGTCATTTCATTGTTAATTTATAATATTTAATTTATAATAATTTAAAAATTTAATTTATATAATTTAATAATTTAATTTATAATAATAATTCATTGATTCAACAAATATTTATTGCAAGACAATTATCTGCCAGGAATGTTCTAGGCCCTGAGGTTATAGCTGTGAATAAAACAGAGAAAAATAGTTTACCGTCATGGAGCTTATGTTCCAGTGGAGGGAGAAAGACAATAAATTACTAACACAAGCAGAAACATTTAATAGCTATCTTCAGATGCATATTTTATGATGATTTATTAGTAAACTCTTGAAAGAAATAATAAATTTAAGGATTTTGTTCCTTTGAAATATGCTTCTTCCCCACACTTTTCCTCATAGATCCATTATTCTATCAAATATTGAAATGTTAACTGACACCAAATTAAAGAGCCCGGTGTTTTGCTTCAGAGCAATAGCATAACTCATCCTTCAGGTGATTTTATTGCCACCAACATCTACAAGTTACTTCTTGGCAAATTCTTCTGCCACGTTTTATTTTCTATTTGTGAAAAATTACTACATACATTTTATTTGGCTTTTTTTATATCTCCCTATTAACATACTTTGTCATAATCATAATTTTTGTGTGGCTTACTATACTGTTACCACTTTGTTACCTAACAACATAATTTTTTAAAGTTCCCTACTTTGAACAATAAAGAGAAATTGTAGTGTGTGTATGTGTGTTTGTCGGTGTATATATATATATATATCTACATTGGATTCTTCAACCATCAAGGACACTAAATATGGAGGAATTAATAAGGTTTACAATCAATAAAACAAAATTCATTAAAGTAGAAAACACCAGAATGCAAAGTTTAAATCTACTTATTTACTACAGAATTTTTGGAAATTTTCATATGTGAGTGTGAATTATAATCTTCAAAGAGATGATAAAATTAGCTGTCTTACCTAAAATTATTCAGTAATGAATTTCTTTTTATAGAGTTTATAAAAGAACCATATGCTATGAAAGAGTGATTCAGAACATATGAAAAAATTGGAAAATAATTTTTAACACCTGACAAGCAAAATTTTTAAAAAATCTATCGAACTATCTACCTACATATGCACCATTTTAACTGTATGACTACATGTCTACATTTCATACCAAAGGAAAGAACATAAACAAAGGAAGGAGTAATTAAGATAGAGAATGTCAAGTCATATGTTGGCAAATCCGCAAATATTGTCTGGCATTTTGTGGAATATATGGGAGGGAGCACACATCCAACGACATAAATTGCTAAGCATTCATGCACAGAAGTACTCTGAGCACACTTGTTAGTAAAGATGGAGAGTAATATTAAAATAAAAATGCAGGACTGAGACAAAGATAAGTTCTATTACTGATAAGTTATGATTACAAAATGAAAAAAGATATGTGCTATGAAAATATCCATTGAAACTGGAATTGTGTGCAATTTATATACTGATATGTCCCAGAAAAGATTTAGAGTAATTACTAACTTAAGAACATTTTAAGTTTTACACTTTACTTTTATGATTTCTATACTGCACAGTTTGTTTTTCAGTAGTGACAAATATTAAAACTCTTATATTAACACAATCTGTGTGTTTGGGTTTAAGACCCAGACGCTATCATGAAAAAAATCCAGATACAAATAGAAACTGTCCTCTTATTCACACTAGTCAAGGGTTTTGTTTGCTTTCATTTGTTTGTTTTTATCTTGACAGAACTGAGGATCAATATCATAATTTTAAGTTTTAATCATCTGTTTTGTACAGAGCTTAGAATTGGAATCCATAAGAGGAATGATAAATACTTCTACAAATCCAAAGGTTGCAAGATTCCAGATTTTTCCATAATGAGCATGGTAAAGGAGGAGGAGGAAGAGAAGGGGAGAGAGAGAAAAAGGGGGAGGAGGAGGAAGGAGAGGATAAAGAAGACCTGCTTCAGTTCCTACTATGTAGGCACTGTATGTATGAGACAGCCCTGATAGTTTTCCATATGTTGTGGGAAATAGACAAATTTTTCCCTATGTGGCTTAGAGCAGCACAGCAAGCTAATGGACCCGATTGTATTTTTTAGATAGATCCCAGAGAATACAGACAGCAGTATGCTGGATGATCAGCTAATGCCTGCTCCTCTACTGTTCCCTGCTATCTATGCTCCCTTACACATACTTAATGGATTTTTTTCTTATTCTTTTTCTTAATTTTATCCAAAAAAACCTTTGGTATCAAAATCCTATGGACTTTAAAGGCAACCCCGGGCAAAAACCAAAACACGGCAATTTCCTCTAATCATTTGGTATGACACTGTCACCATGTAATAGAATGGGAATTTGAGATATAGTAATAGCCAGTGATAAAGATAATTACATTAAATGTCAACTTGTATTTGTGGTCTAAGATTAACACTTACCACAACAATTTTGGTGTGCATTTGGAACAAGGGATACTTAAGCATTATTCTAACTAGGAATAAGATGTTTCAATAAGATATGTATAAAAATATTAAAATATGACTACTATTTTTTTTTTTTACATTTTTCCCTAGTCTCTAATGTGACTCTTCATGGCTTCTAGTTCCATCTGTGTCATAACTGATTAATCTACACAAGAGGTCTGTGGAAAGATATAAGTGGTTATTAGATGTTAATAAACAAGTATCCTACTATATATGGAAATACACAGATTCACACTCCCCTAATCATTTTCCACCCCTCAACAACTTTAAAAGCTATTCACATGGAAAAATAAAGGTCATTTAATATGAGGGAGATATTATGACTATATCAGGAAATGTTCCATTAACTTGGATTAGGGGCAAACCTTTTAAACCATTGATCAATAATGAAATCATACTTGCATAAATATATTATCACTCAAAACTCAATGAAACTAGAATATAATTTAAAATTTTTCAGTCAATAATTAAACCTGACTGAATATCAATTTAATTCCAACTCTTACAATATTTTCAGAAATACATCTTTACACTATTTCAGCTCCATCAGTTTCAATGTTTACAAACAGTTATATCTCAATGAAAACGTATTTTAAAAAGTATATATTCTAATTAATTTGTTATGTGATCAAATATTTGGTACCATAATTTCTCACAGTTTTATTTATTAATGAAAAATTCAAAAAAGCCAAATGAGGACGAACAAAAGAACAGAGAAATAAATTACTGCAAAAACCTATAATAAAACATCATAGAGTCAAAAAAGTTACATCTGAGAGAGTTATAAGTAGTTTTTCCTTACCTCTTATCACTTGTAAGAATTTACAAAATTTCCACAGTTACAAAAGATATAAAATGATAAATTATTTTCTAATATATTTCTGCATCTATGAATTTTTATTTATCTTAATCTTATTTTAATTGATTTACTCATTGTAGAGTATGTATTTGACAACTGTATAAAGTTCCTCCAAGATCCAGATTATGCACTTGCATTTAGACAGAATACATTTATAATCAATTATAACTTTCCAAGAAACACACTATTCTTGGAGGAGAAAGCAGTGAAAAAATTGACTAAAAAATATTTTAGCATAGTAACAAGATAGCTAGAATTCTTATTCACAAACTGTTTTCTGGCCAAGTTAGGCGACATTCCAAAAGCATAACACTTCCAAACTGTATGATGCTATTATTTAACAAAGCTATAATGAATTTCTCAAACTAAGTTGTTTGAAAAAAATTTCTAAAACTACAAGTATACAAGAGTTTAGAAACTGGTGTGTAAGACGCAGAAATGGTAGTCGATTCTGGGACATAATTTAAGAATGACTCCAGTAATTGAGATTGTGTAGGCTCAGATTTCAATTAATAGCTGGCCAATCAATTCTCCCTGATTTAACCAAGGTCAAATGCCGCCTTTTTTTTTTATATAACCCAGTCCCTTTCTAAAGCATTTTATTAGTGCCATTATAGCTGTTAAGCCAAATTGACTTTTGCTTCCAGATGCAATCTAGGGAAGTTTTTAATGATTTGTTTTTCTTCAATAACCCCATATGAGTTATCTTACTTTGACAAACTTGTAATCTGATTTATTTCATTTTTAAAAGATGCTGTGCATTATTTTCCTTATTATATATTACTATTTGATTTCTCTATACAAATTACTATAGAGGAAATTTACATCCAACTTATAGGACAGCTATGTTACATATTTTGTAACAAAGAATTTGTGATTTTTTTTTTTTTTTTTGAGACAGAGTCTTACTCTGTTTCCCTGGGTAGAGTGCAGTGGCCTCATTACAGCTCATGGCAACCTCAAACTCCTGGGCTCAAGTGATCCTCTTGCCTCAAGCCTCCCAAATAGTGGGGACTACAGGCACCCACCACTGTGCCTGGCTAATATTTTTTATTTTTGGTAGAGTCTAATTTTTTTTCTATGTCTGGTAGAGATGGAGGGAGGGGTATCTCACTCTGGCTCAGGCTAGTCTCGAACTCTTGACCTCAAGCAATCCTCCCATTTTGGCCTCCCAGAATGATAGGATTACAGGAGTGAGCTGCCTTTTGCCTGGCCTTGCAATCTTTAATAGATTATTTTAACATAGTGTTCTGTTGTTCAAAAAATGTACCAATTTAGGAACAATGCACCAGGAACAATATGACAATTAACAGATTTAATTGACTTTTTCCCGGACTTTGTTCTGTGGTTAGTAACAAGTAATGAGATAAAATAAGTTCAATAGTTAATTTTGTTTATACAACTTAGAACCATAATCATTAGATCAAAGAATTAAAAAATGAAATCATCTCTCTAGTTTTACATTCATTTTAAAATTTCTGATGAAAGTATCTGGCACATATTAGGCATTCTATAAATACTTACAAGGTAAGGAAGTGAAAAAATGAATCAATGAATCAAATCTCCCAATAAATTAGGAATAAAGCCTCTATTTTCAACAAGATGAGGATCTATAACTTGCAAAAATAGCACGAATCGTATACAATATTAAAACACTAAGGACTATGCCACAAAATAAGACAATTCTAATTATACTAATGAGACAATAAAATAAACATGAAGAAAATATAAAAAAAGGAGTAGTTAATTTTTTTTTCAATATTTTGGATGTGGTACTATTGCTTGATGATAAGAATAAATTGATAAACAACTAGAAATTACATGGAATTAGACATGGAAGCACTTAGAAAAAGGACTATGCAAATAAAGAAAAACTTTCCTATATCAGTAATAACTAGGTAGAAATATTGTGAAAAGACACCATAAGAAAAATATAAATTACAAGAACAAACTCAAGAAACTTACAGAAATTATACAGAAAATTAAAATATGTTTTAGGACTATAGGAGAGTATCAGAATAAGAAGACATAGCAAATGCATTAGGCAGGATGAGGAAGAAAACTGAATGAGGACCAAGGGAAACTCGATAATGACTCTAAATTTCATCTGGAAAAACAAAAAATAAAATTGTTAAGAAAATACTTATGAAAAATAATGTGCAGTTGTTTAGTTCACACGTAGATAGTTTGCAAAGGAGATTTCAATTATTCCTTCCATGCTTATATGCATAACATGTTGCCTTATTATGACTTTGGCACTCTTCTATGAACACGTTAAGTTTACTTCCACTCTTTGATCTGAACTTGGACATGTGACTTGTGTAAAGCATACAACATTAGCGAAGGTGATACAAGCACTTGAAGAGCACTTGTACATTGGGATTTACCCTCTTTGGCTGCTCTTAGAACCCTGAGATTACAATAACAATGAGCCTAAACCAGCCTATTTGAGAAGCCACATGGAAGAAAATAAACTGACTGCCTGGTAACCACCAACCACCTGAATGAGATTGGTATTTATCATCCAGTCCCGATGGAGTTACCAGATAACTACTGTCCTATGAATGGAGAGAAAAGGGAACCTTTGTATGCTATTGGTGGGAATATAAATTAGTACAACAACTATGGCGAATACTATGGAAGTTCCTCAAAAAACTAAAAATACAATTACCATATGAGCCAGCAATCCCACTGCTGGGTATATATCAAAAAGAAAGAAAATCAGAATATTGAAAAGTTATCTATGCTCCAATGTTTATTATATTCACAATGGCCAAGATTTGGAATCAACCTAAGTGTCCATCATCCACAGATGAATGGATAAAGAAATCATGGTACATGTACACAATGGCATATTATATAGCTATAAAAAAAATGAAATCCTTCCATATTCAACAACATGAATGGAACTGGAGGACATTATGTTAAGTGAAATAAGCCAAGCACAGAAAATCAAATCTCAATGTTCTCATTCATGTGTGGAAGCCAAATATTAAAACAATTGATCTCATGAAGACAGAGAGTAGAATAATGGTTACCAGAGGCTGGGAAAGGTAGCAGGGAGCAGGGAATCAAGTGGGGATGCACAATGGGTGCAAAAACATAGTTAGATAGTTAGATAGAATTAATAATATTTGATAGCATAACAAAGTGACTACAGTCAACAATAAGTTATGGTATACTTAAAAATAACTAAAAGAGTGGAATTAGAATATTTGTAACACAAAGAAATGATAATGCTTGAGGTGATGGGTACCCCTATTACCTTGACTTGATTAATACACATTGTATGTCTGTATCAAAACATCACATGTACCCTATAAATGTATACAACTATTATGTACCCATAATAATCAAAAATTAAAACAAAAGAAAAACTACTGTCCTATAAATAAGTAATACAAGGCTGGGCCAGCAGAAGAACTACTCTTATTGTAGCCAAAATCTCTACTTCTGAATATTTTTAAGTAGAAAATCTGTTTTATAAGCCACTAAGTTTAGGACTGGTTTGTTATTCAATGATAGATAATAGATATGCATCACAATATACAAAAACGAATTAAGAAGTTATAATAATTAGAATAGTGAAACTGACTTAAAAATATACAGAACAGCCAATGGAATAGAATATATGTCCACAAACAGACCCAGGTACATATGGATAGATAGGTACCACGATAAAAACCTAAATCAAGATAGAACAAATGGAGTTTTTAAGCAAATGTAGCTATGATAGTTGGTTACCTAATTTCAAATATATATCTCAAAATATAGACTCCTTATTATATCTATATTAATGAATTAAATATAATATTTGAAACCAAGCGAAAATATAGATGAGTATATGGTTTTGTTTTGCTTCAGATTTATAACAATAAATCTAACATTAGAAACAATTATGAAAAAGTTATTCTACTATTGGTAGAATAACTGCATACAAAAGTAAAGTTTACTTTTATAAAAATAATAAACAGCAAATTGAAATTCAAATGAAATTCAAAAATAAATACATACACACAGAAACCCTTTTTTAAAATTCTAAACAAAGACAATATCAACACAAAATGGTGAAGAAATACAGTCATGTCGTTCACAAAGTAAAAATTGTAAATTATCAACACACATATGAAATATTTAATAACAATTGTCATCAAATAAATAGATATCAAAACAATAATATAATATTATTTTTATCTATCACGTTAGTGTAGTCTAAACATAATGAAACTCCTTTGTGTTAGCAAGATTTTGGAATGGATATTCCAATACTATGACAATAAGAGTATTTAAAATCTCTCTGAAAGGTAGCGATTCCAATATTCAGAGTCTTAAAAACACCTAACTTTTTACTGGAGCAGTCCCAATTCTGATGATGGATTATAAGATAAATATGGCAAATGTTTTAAACGATGTATCTTTAAGTATTTTTATAGCAGTATTATCTTTAGGACAGAAATTAGGAAGCATGAACATTATTAAAATCAGTATAATGAAAAACTATTGTGCTATTAAATATCACATTAACGTTGCATATTAATATGGCAATATTCACAATAATTGCCAAGCAAAAATGCACATTGCAGAAGGGCTTACTTGTCAGGTATTTGTTACTTAACATGTGTCTAGTTATTGGTAGAATAGAAAAAGAAGAATATATACTAAATTACAACAATGGTAAAATTATGCATAGGGTTTAATTTTATATTTTTAATTATTTTGGGAACATAATAGTTGTATGTATGTATAGGGTGCACGTGATGTCCTGATATGGGCATACAATGTGTACTAATAAATTCAGGGTAATTGGGGTATTTATCATTTCATTCATTTATCACTTCTTTGTGTTAAGAATATTCTGATTCCATTATTTTAGTTATTTTAATGTATACCATAACATTGTTGATTATAGTCAATTTGTTGTGCTAATAGATATTGTTCATTCCATATAAATATAATTTTTCACTCATTAACCATCCCCACTTTATCCCTCCTACTTGGTATCCTTCCCAGCCTCTGGTAACAGTCATTCTACTGTCTCCATGAGATCAATTGTTTTAATATTTAGCTCCCATATACGAGTGAGAATATGTCTTATGTGTCTTTTTTGTGCTTGGCTTATTTCACTTAACATGTTTTCCAGTTCAATCCACATCATTGCAAATGACAGAATATCATGTTTTATAGCTTGATGATACTCTATTGTTTATATATACTACAATTTTTTTAGCCATTCATCTATTGATAGAAAAATAGGTTGACTCAAAATTTTGGCTATTGTGAGTGGTGCTGCAATAAACATGAGAGGGCAGATATCTCTTCTATATAATAATTTCTTCTCTTTTGGATATATACAGAGCAGTGGGATTGCTGGGTCATTTGATCATTCTATTTTTAGTTTTTTGAGGAACATCCATACTGTGCTCCACAGTGGCTGCACTAATTTACCTTCCCACCAATGGTGTATGAGGGTTCCTCTTTCTCCACATCCTTGCCAGCATTCTTTATTACCTGCCTCACACAAATTCTATGAGAGGGATACTATTATCTCTATTTCACCATATTTTCTAAGATTTGCAAGTATTATTAAAAATAATATTCAAAATGTTATTTAAAATGAAACGAAGCTAGTAACCCTTCTCATCTTCATTATTTTGGTTTTTTGAATTATCTCATAAAACTTTTGTATACATTGATACATATCCTTCTGAGATAAAAGAACCAGAAAACATATCTCTTAATATTTGCAAATGATATAATTTTACCGTCTTAAACAAGATGGCCTGAGCAGACAACTAACTGCTAACTAACAGTGTCAGAGAAAAAAGCTGTAAATAAACTACTAAAAAACCTGACATTGAATTTAGTTGCTTGGTGTCTCATACCTGGTATCTAAAAAACATCCACATGAAACTCTACAGAAAAGAAAAGTACTAAAGTTGAATGAGGTGGAAAGGGAAGGAATATGAGAGGTAGATAAGCAGGGAAAGAAGACAGCAAAGGGTGAGCAGATAGAAAAGAATTGGTGTCCCTCAATATTTAAAGTATTAAGCAAAGTTAATTCAGTTATTTTGGGGATATGGGGCATAATTATGAATGGTGCAACAGGAAATATATTGCACAATGCTGGGTATTCCATGACTATTGAGAACATATTAATATTTTGGCCACAGTGAAAATGTCTTTTTCTGTTCAGATTATTATTTTTTTAGATTAAAAGCATACTGAGCATGAAGGGTAACTGTGAAGTTTCTACTGCCCATTTAACTCTGCAACAGAATGGTTTCTTTCTTTCTTTCTTTTTTTTTAAAGATCCCATGTCCCTAACATGAAGTCTTATTTCAGCTCACCTCAGAGGCTAGTTTCCAAGAATCTTCTCTTCCATATAAAAGGGTGAAACCTAATCTTAATTTGATTGTCTGCTAAACACAGGACTCCAGACTTTATTCATGGAAATCCTGCTGTCATTCCAGACATTTGCCTTCCTAGCGTCACTATTCTTCATATGATATACTGAAAATCCAGTAGAGACAAAACCTATTAAATGAATAAAATTCCAAGAAAAAAATATCCAACCAATTTTCAAATATTTTGAAGTTATTTTAGGTTTAACCAGATGTGGATAAAGTGATATACCACACTGTATTTATGGCTACTATAAGACATAGCCCTGTTTAACTGTTAGTTATGCCTATTGTAAGGATATTAACAAGGACAGTTTTCATTATTATTACAGAGCCATTTGTAACATAATTCAAGATAGTTGAATAGATGTAATTTTCCAGGGAACTTTGTGATTCTTTATATTTTTAATCTTAAGAATGCTAAAATATGTAACTTAATTTTTTTCTTTCTTTCCAGCAATTAGATGAGACTAATTGCTAATTTGGTTTAAATTTGTGACTCATGAATAGGTCTCAGAAGTGTAAATATGAGGATGAAGTATAAATGATTAGCCTTATGTTTCATTACTTTTTAATCTATAATCTTTATTTTTTCTTTCTTTACTTTTCATTCTTCACCCCCATTTTAGTATATAATGAAATTTCATTTGTTATGTGCTCTCTTCAGGATCCTAGTAATTTTTCCTCTGGAAGAACATACAAGATGATAGATCCAATGAATGAACAAACCATTTTTCTAAACCGTTAAAGCTGAGTGTTAATAACTGCTTCTAAAAATATACGGGTGGCCAGGCATAGTGGCTCACGCCTGTAATCCTAACACTCTAGGAGGCCGTGGTGAGAGGACTGCTTGAGGTCAGGATTTTGAGACTGGCCTGAGCAAGAATTAGATCCCATCTCTATTAAAAAAAAGAAAAATTAGGCAGGTATGATGGTGTACACCTATAGTTCCAGCTACTTAGAAGGCTGAGGCAGCAGGATTGCCTGAGCCCAGGAGTTTGAGGTTGCACTGAGCTAGGATGATGCCACTGCACTGTAGCCATAGAGACAGTGAGACTGTCTCAAAAAAAACAATATATATATATAAATATATATAATTCATATATACACACACACATAGAATCAATTTATGTATTTAAGTGTAATTACGAATATAATTTTGGGTCATTTGATTTCTAAAAATAATTGGGTGTTTTTCATTTGTTCATTTGTTTTATAAAAAGGTCTATCTTTTAAAGCCATCACCCATTCCATCCTGGTTTCCCAAATGATTTTGTAAGAATGTCTAGATCAGAGACTATACAATACACATCTTTGTTTCCTCAGGGGTAGGCACAACAAGCTGAGTAATTTATCAGAACTGTTTTTGTTAATGATGACAACGATGCTTTTTGACAATGCTATCTGTGTCAGCTGAGTCCATTTAACATGTGATTGTAATAAAGATACAGGTGACTATTAGGCACACAGGTAATGGAGATAAAAATAATTATGACTTGGACCCTGTATACTAAAATGAATTTGAGAGTAATAAAGGAGACATACAAAACAAATCAGTTTGATTGTATAATAGGTGCAGCAATAAAAAAGTATACACAAGGAGTTAGGGGTAAAATTGCATAATAAAACTTAATCGAAGTAACACATTCTGCAATGTCTATAAATAGTCAATGATTGTTTACTGAGCATCTCCTATATATTAGCATATATCACTAAGCTCTAGGAATAGAGCACTGAAGAATACAGAATTCTTTACTGGCTTCCCTTCTGTTTTTATATATTTTAAATTTATTCCTTCTTTTTTCTTAGATAATCCCTTGGCATTCCTTCTTCCCATCCATAATTGCATTATTTGATTTTTTCTACTGAAACATGTTATTTTATCTACATGATTGAAATGTAAATGTGTATCCCATTACATACCATTTTGTCAATTCACTGTGACTCAACTCAATTTTTTCTTTGTTAACTGTGACCAGATATATTATTCAGAATACTAAGAATCAAGAAATATCACCATACATAAGTAAAAAATATTATTATTTGAGGAGATTTTAAACATCACTATAAAATCCATAGCAGTATGCTATTTGTACCTATGTGCCACCTGAATCACCCAATCACATTCCAAATCCAGATTTCCATATAGAATAAGCTTTTGGAAGTGTTTTCATTTGTTAGTTTGTTTAGGTTTTTTTTTTTTTTTCAAATAAGAAGTTAGAGAAAACCCTCTTATTGAATTTTAATTGTCTACGAGACAGTTATGAGTAAAAGCACCTTGAGAATAAACCATAATTCTTCCCTTCCTTTGAGTGAACGGCATATTTTTCTGGGTTTGAGGAGTTTTCTCTAGGATAATTCAATTTGACTGTGAACAAACACCGTAGAGAACTTCTGTTTGTGCTGTCTGAAATTAAATGTAGCTGTGGGGACATGAAGGTGAGAGAAAGAAGGCTTGAATGCCTACTGTAAGGAATAAAAAAGTTACTTGAAGATGGCTTTCTTCAGGAAGGTTTTTCTCACTGCCTCCTCCTTGGCTGGACAAAGTATCCTCAATTTCTGCTCCCATAAAGTCTGTTAAATTTCTTCTTCTATTAAATGTGTCTTCATTTTATCTGTTTATCATTTTCTATGTTACTGTGTCCTAGAACCAAAAACTGACACAAAATAGAAGCTTGATTTTTTATGAATTGAATTGGGAAAATGAGCAGGGCATTCCGAAGATGTAACAAGCCAAAGTTATTAGATCAAAAAGGTAGTATATATTAATTCCACTTAGTCCCATATTAGTACTTTTTGGTCATTACTAATTAGAAAATTGAAATTATAAAATCTTTGTATTCTACATTAAATTAAAAATAAGGATAGGATTAAAAGAAAAAGAATATGGTTATACACTGATAAGATATTACAATCCCAAAAAGTTTAATAATCACTGATCAGCTTTCACGTATTATCACTGAGTTTTTGCTCTGCTTCTTCCTAAAGGCTCTTCAGTAAATGTTAAACAAATAAACACACCACAAATAAGTAAACTTGGTTTTTCAGAAATCCCAGATAGCATCATTTATTCCAATTTAAAAAACGGGAAATATATTTTCTCATAAATTGTCATTTCCCTCTAACTCAACTGAATTCCCCCCAAAAATCAAGAGGACAAATTTCACAATTAATTCTTGTACATATGTGTATGAGTATATATACATAAATATTTGTATATATAATCCTTTTCCTAAAAGACTTTCATCACTTTTGTGCTACATTATGTTATTTTAGGGCCAGGATGACTGCTGTTTACCAGAAAAAAATATTTTCAATCCTTTACAGCAAATACAGGACTCTAAGATGACTGTTCCCATTGGAGGAAAATGAGTTTTAGGCTCTTTTAAATATAAAATTTTAAAAATAGAACAACTATTGAATATAAGTTTGATTCCAGATAGAAAATAAGTTTTAAAAATGAATTTAATGCATTTCTCTAATGATTAGAGAAGATGGACATTTTTTTATGTGTTTGCTGACCGTTACTCTGTCTTCTTTGGAAAAGTTTCTGTTCATTTCCTTTGCCCATTTATAAACGGGGTTGTTTGATTTTTTCTTGTTAATTCTTTTGAGTTCTAGGTAGATTCTTGTTATCAGATCTTTGTCGGATGACACCTAACCCCAGTGAGATTGGCCTCTATTAAAAAATCCCAAAACAACAAATGCTGGCAAGGATGTGGAGAGATAGGAACATTCTTACACTGCTGGTGGGACTGCAAATTAGTGCAATCTTTGTGGAAAAGAATTTGGAGATTCCTCAAAGAGCTAAAAATAGAATTAGAATTTGATCCAGCAACAGCATTATTAGGCATCTACCCAAAAGAGCATAAGACATTTTATTATAAAGACATCTGCACCCGAGTATTTATGGCATCACAATTCACTATTGCTAGGTCGTGGAAACAACCCAAGTGCCCATCAATTCATGAGGGGATTGTTAAAATTTGGTATATGTTTACAATGGACTATTACTCAATTTTAAGAAACGACAGTGAGCTAGCACCACTTATATTATCCTGGATTAAGCTTAAGCCCATTATTCAATGTGAGGTGACACAAGACCCGAATGGGCCCCACTTGTACTCACCATCAAATTGGTACTGACTGATTAACACTATGGTGCTCAAATGGTGGTGTTCACTAGGGATTTGGGGGCTGGGGGGAGACTCACATCTGAGAGATGTGGTGAGCACCGTGAAGGGGAGGGGCATGCTTGAAATGTATCTGGGGATAGGTATTAGCGGGTCTCAATAAGGGGTAGGAAATTCTCTAAAACTGGTTTATGTGAATAGCTGTACAACTTGGTAAATTTACTAATAACCATTTAATTGTACACTTAAAATGGAGTAAAGACATAATACGTAAATTACACTTCAATAAAGAAAAAAATAAAAATAAAAAAATGAATTTAATGAAAGCATTCCATTTATTTAGTTTATCTGTTTTTCTGAAAAATAAGTAAATGCCACAAGATAATTTTTCTCTTATTTTCCATTAATGCACAAGATATTAATATATATATGTGCATGTGTGTGTATATATATTTTTTCTTTTTTAAGAAAAAATAAACCATGTTGACAGAAGGAGCACAGTGACCATTAAGGCCAAAAAGTTCATTAGCTCTAGTTATGCTGACACTGTAGCCTGAAACTGCTTTTATACTCAAGTCTTCATAAATGTTTCTTATTTAAGAAACATGAATTCTTCCAAGGTGTTCCTGGGGGAAAGACCTTCAAGCTTTTGTGATTTCCTCTAAATGTTTAAAATCATGCTTTCTTTATGTGTTCTGAGTAACAATTATTGGCTTCTTTCCTGGAAATAAAATGTGCTTTACTCTTTTTTCTCCTTTATTGGCCCCATGCTGCATCCTGCTTTTTTTTTTTTTTCTAAAACTATTTAGAAAAACGATTTAGTTTTATCATTCAAGTGATAAAGATAATGATTTTTAGTTCCTTTTTAAAACTTTGTGACTGAGGTATAGAAATTACAAATTAAGTACTGCAGAAAAAACTATGCAGTATTTAACAGCAATCATACATACTACAAAATGTTAGTATAATTTATAAAATTACCTAAAACATTTATTATCTTATTAATTTAGTATGTATTTCAAAAAGAGAAATCGTTGTTATATTATATTATACATGTGTTACTTAGAATTCAATAATGAGTATGATTTGGGGATAAAATATTCAATATTAAATTATGAAAAAAATTTGTGAGTTCATTTACTCAATATGACACATTAAAATGTCATGTTAACTTGGATATTTAATAGCATGACAAGCTGTTCACTATATAAGTGACAGAATGACAAATAACGTGTATAGTGTAATCTTAATTATGCAAAAAATACATATGATGCATAGAAATATGTTTAAAATATTGTAAAATTATTTCCAAGTGATGTTATTACACACTTTAAAAATATATGTAAAATACACAAGCACAAGGATGAAATATAAAGGCAAAGTAAATAATCAAAAAACCAAAATCAATATAGTCGACTATATACAATTTTAATGTATGCACAGCACAAAATACTATCATTAAAAGGTTAGAAACATTTTTCCCCAAATAAGAGCTAATGCATATAATTAACAACTAATATATGATGAGCTCTCTTAAGAAAATCAAAATACCAATACTTAAAACAAAACAATATACATAGCATATAAGCTTATGAGGAAATCTTTAATTTCTAAGAAATATAAATAAATTAGAAGAATATTTAAAATATCAAAAGACTATGTTCTGATAAACACTATTTTAATTTTTTTATTAATACATGATTTGTACATATTTATGGAGTATGTGTGATTTTTTTTACCTGCATAGAATGTGTAATGATAAAGGCAGGGTATTATAGTATAGTATAGTCGTCACCTTGGGTATTTATCATTTCTATGTGTTAGGAATATTTCAGGTCTTCTCTTCCAGCTATTTTGAAATATCATACATTATTGTTAATTATAGTCACCCTACTCTGCTGTTAAATATTCGAACACATTCCTTCTATCTCTATATTTCTACCTATTAACCAATCTCTCTTTATTCTTCCTCATCTCCCCATACACACCCTTCTCAGCCTCTGGTATCTATCATTCTACTATCCAATTCCATGAAATTAACTTTTGGATAAAGACTATTTAAGTGAACTTTATAATTGGGAATTTTTATGTGCAGAATCTATATAAACAATCTCTCAAAAGTTTACGTACTTATACAGAATAATCCATTTCTGGGAATCCAAGAAAACAAACTAGAAATGTAGATGAAGTTGATGTATCAGTATGTATATATTAATTCTTTTTATAGTCTCCAAAAGAAAAATGTAAATATCCAACAGCTGAATAACAGATCAACAGATTCTACAATACATGGTAAAGTGTTACATAAGAGCTAGTGCTATATTACCAAAATGTTTAATGATATAGAAAATATCCACTTTCTATATAGAGATAAAATATGAATAGTGCATATAAGTAGATACTGATGTAACTCATGTATATTTAAGTGTAACTATGTCATAAATATACAAATTAAATAAAAAAGACAATAAAATATTAGCATTAAATATTCTTCAATTGTAAAATTTATATTGCTCTTCCATCTGTACACTTTTCTGTATTTTCTGTTTGCTACAATTTTTACAATTGGAAGAAAAGTGCCTTCTTAAATTGAAATTATTTTGTATTCAAATTATATATTTTATCTCAAGCACCTCTTTTTTATTATTAATAATTTATTGAAGCATAAGGAGTAAAGCATTTTCATCATGTTAAAGAATTTTAAGAGAAATAATATATGAAGTCTTTCCAAAATAGTTTTTTATTTGTTTTCCTTTACCAGCATGTTGAAATGATTTACCTTGCCCACAGATAAATGGATTTCTTCTACCAAATCACTAGTAATTCTTTTGAGTCCAAGAGTTTTTAGCTGTGTTTCTAAGATGAAAACATAATTTTCTCAAGGCAGTTAATAAAATGATGTTATATGTAATAATTCAAATGGTATTATCATAACATATATGCCTTTAAGAGCTCTTTTCGATTAAGGGAATTAACATCTCTGAAATAACTCTTCACTAGTACATGTAAGGCACTGTGATAATCACTTTACAAGTATCATACTGAGAAATCCCAGTAGGATTTATAAGTAGGCATTTTAACTTTATCTGATAGGTGAGAAAACTAATGCTAAGAAAGTTAACTAATTCACCTAATGCCACACAGCTAGAAAATGTGTTAGACTGGAGCTCTGTTTTGCACCATTTTAACTGAATTCAACAAAAATCTGTTGAGCACTTTGGTGTGTATCAAACAACACGAGAAACAGAAAGGTGATTAGATTTAAACACACCATATATGGGTGATCTTTGCCTATTAGGAACTTATGATACAGAGGAAGAAGAAAATATATTCCTACTACTTGCAAGGTGGATTTTCTATAACAAAGATACCACACATGTTCTGAGGAAATTGATTTCAAAAGAAGACTTGACAACGGAGATGGCCTTTTGTGAAGAGATGTAAGGGAGGGAAGGTACAAATGAGGTTAAGTAACGGGCCAGAAGGAACAGCACAGTTGTTTGGTGAGAATATGCACTAAGTTGATTATCATTCAAAGTCATCTGTTTGTGCACAAAAGTAGACTTGACTTGTATTTTTAAAACTATGTTGAATTAATAAACATATAGTATCACATTTATAATACACATATGTATTACTATATACAAAAAGTATGTGAAAAAGGAATCCTAAGGACTCTCTAACATTAGTGTTCTTTTAGTTTGGTAGCATACTTTTAAATTTCACATTTAGGACTAAAATTCTTTCATACATTAAACTTCATTTCTAGCTATTTTATTAGAGCCTAAAGCATTTTAATAGACCTGGCCATATTTTAAAACCAGTCAAGACATTCTACCCATGATATTTCAAATCAATAACATTACCTCTTACATTTGCTGGATAGTTTATAAGACATTCTAAATATATAATTATTTCCACAATGACTTCAAATGCTTTTATGTACTTTAGTAAAATGATTATTAACTCCAGGACTAAGTGGTCTTTTCTGATATATACCAGTCAAATATATCTCCCCTATGAATTTATGACCTTGTGTGCTTAACTGTAGAGCAAAAATCTTTCATCCCAATCCACTTGAATATTTTAAATATATCCCATGAAATAAAATAAATAGAATGAAATGTTTTCATTAAAACAATATACCAAAATATCTATATCACTGGTGTTTTTGTATCAACATTTTCTACCACATAGATAAGTAAAAGATAAAAGCATTAAATAAATTGCATTTAAAAAGCATTAATTAATGGCCAACATATCTGTAACTTCATCAGAGCTCCGCATAGGCATAATACTTATGCAGATTTGGTAGTGAGAATTTAAGGAGTGCCCAATTTATTCTAAATCCTGGTCAGTCAAAAGAAGAGTGAGGTGGAATGGTTGGTGTTTGCCCAACAAATTGAAGATTCTTAATGATGGAAAGTAATGATTATCTAAGGGATTTTTGAACAAAGCCTACCTCCTGAATGGATAGATGACTCTTTCTGCTGTAGCGGAAAATTATGTTGTGAAATATAAAAAGAAATACAAAGATTTTATGCTTCTATTCCATTTCCAGCGGTAGCTAAACTCTCACTCATTTCTCTCAGGCTTTTACTACCCTGTTGCTATGGGCTCCATCTTGTTACATAGATGGCCACATCCCCATCCTGCACCAATTCCCTATGACCTTTGTATTCCTTCTCAGGTTTCACTATCAATTACCCTTCATCTCCTCAGCTCATAAATGATGTATTGCATCTTTTATTTTTGATTTGGGCTTACTTCCTTTGATATTTCATCTAGCCCCTTTGCTTTAAATGCCATTTTTATATAAACCAAAAGATTTATATTGTCAGACTCTATCTCTCCCCTGAATTTCAAACTTAATTTCCTTCTAACTTTTAGACATCTCCACTTGAATGTCTAAGAGAGTTCTCAAACTTAACATGTTCTCAAATGAGCTACCCATAATATCTCCAAACCTGATCCTCCAAAATTTTCAACCTGATTCTTAAAATGTCATCTCCGTTGCTGAGAGTGGTGACTCCATTTTCCAGTTTTTCAAAATAAGTACATGGGAGTCATCCATGATCTATGGGACAGATTTTTATGTTTCTGCATTGTTCAGTCCCTGGATGTGGGTGGCCCTGAGAAAAGGATGTGACCTTGGGTGATGTGACTCACCATTCTGGAAGGGACCCATCTGTGAGCTGTCAGTCACCATAATTCGCACCAGCTGGCACACTGAGTGATGCCATCTTGAAAGGGAGGAGATCAGTACATCACTGCATCCACTACAGATACCATTTGGATTTAACTGAAAATTGTGTGTCAAGTGTCACATAAGTTAATTCAATTATTTCCATATGGTAATTGCATCATTTCTGGAGAAGAGAAGTTCTGAGCTTGGTATTTTTATTCATAATTAGGTATTTTGAAGTTTGCCTATGCTACCATATAATAAACCAGGGTGCAAACTGTAGTAGACATGTCAAACCCATATTAAGTTAATAATTTCTTCCATTGCACACCCTTGTCATTTACTTAATGTTGGAATAACATTAAAATACATATCTGCAAAAAAGAATAAGAACATAGCTCTGTTTTTTAACTTCTACAAAGAGTGTTTCAGAAGTTCTGTTAGCTAAGTTATGGCATGAAAAGTAAAATATTCAACATTTTTATCACCTCATCTGCAGTCCTTTTACTGGACATTTATTGGATTATTTTAAAATAATGTTCCAGTTGTAACGGGTACATTGAATTACTTTCTCTGTAGTTTAGCTTTTTATTAGGAATGCTTAAGTTTCATTCTTTTTTTTTTCTATTTGAAATTAATGGTGTGTAGGGAAAAGAAACAGTTATATAGACCATAAGGAACGAGTGCACTTGAAAAACAATGTCTTATAATGAATAATTGAGAGAATTGGGAATATTCAGCTGCAGAATTGAATATTCAAGAAGGACACAAAGAACCCCTCCAAATATTTGAGGATTTTAAAGCAGAATTTAGAATTCATATGATTGGTTTTAAATGATGGAACGATATCAGTGAGAGGAAGATTCAAAAGGCAGATTTTCATTTAATATGGGAAAGAACTCTGTAATGATTATTGCAATGAGACAATGGAATGAGTTCTTGGAGTAATAGGAATTACCATGTTACTGGAGCTTTTCAAGGATAAGACGGATTATTTTGTTTGCATGAAGCAAACAGGGCTCAAGCATGGTTAATAACAACTAGAAAACTTCCCCTTTCCACATCTAAGATTCTGTGACTCTACATAAATTCCTTTTACATTCTTTTAAATTAAAGCAAATTTGTATTACTACTGATTTAAGGAAAAAGAGAAAGAGAGAGGGACAGGGAGAGGGACAGAGGGGGACAGAAAGAGGATATTTGATTAAATCCATACTATTTTTCAAAGTTGAAAAAATAAGTATATTTTGGTTCAAAATAAATCCAAAAATACTTTTATAGTGAGATTAATAAAAGTCAGAAATGTGTTGTGATTTACTGAACTTTTCTACCTAAATAACTTAATGAGAGTTAAGATTATTTAGATTCATGTTCCTCTGCCTCTGATATAGTAGCTATGGAGAATAATTCTGATTTTTTTTCCCTAATAGACACAAATAGGCACCATAGAATAGAATGGAATAAAACAGAACAGAACAAAGTGTGTGGGCAAAATTAGTTTCGCTATTAACAAGGCTTGATTATACACAGGAGCTACTATGGTAGGCACTACATCTGATTTGCTAGTAGTTTCAAGCCCACTCCTCTCTTGGAAAAGGAAAGGTGAAAACACTGGAAGCCGAGGCAGAGTTCCAAAGTAGCCGTGATCATCCTTGTTGCGCTTGAGGGAAAGTGTACATTAATCAAGGGATGAAGAATAGAGAAAAGCGGGATAATTTCTCTCTTTTATTGAGTAAGAATAAATGGCTCTTTTTCTTCCTAAAGTGCTGAGTATTAAAGAAAATTTAAATCAATCAAAGCAGTTACTAACAATGAAGAATACAAATAAACTTTAAATGTACTTTAAATTATTGGCTTGAAACCCAGAAGAAATTTTTCAGTAGAAAGCTTAGACCATGTGTAAGAATTGTGATTGCTTATAATTTAAATTAAAAATCAAGAAACTGGGCCATAAATTTAGTAAACGATGTCTGAGTGCTTCGATCTTTGGAATTTCAGTTTGAATCAGTATCCGAAATGCAAAGGTTTATAAATGAACAAAGTTATGCTTCTCCAGCTTATAAATGTAATATATAACATCTAATCTTATTTTCTTTTTAAAAATATTCATAAGTTTAGTTTGAAAATTCTTTGTAATAGTTTACTCATATGCCAAATGAAAACAGACATGTATAAAATGTCTGAGTAATTTCCGGATTAGACAGTGTTTAGTAAAACTGAGTTTGGGTTAACTGTTGTACGATTCCTTTTGGGTTAGAGTGTTAACACATTTTCTCTCTCTTTTCTCCTTCCTTCTTTCTACCTTTTTCTTATGCATATGCTTACACATTTTCCTATGTTTTGTTGTGTAATTTCTATCTTTTTATAAATGAATATACTCTATGGATCTATAAATTTTAGATTTAATTTAAATTAATTGCTCCATTCTTTAAATATTGGTAAAATATGAATACTTTATCTTAGCAAGCAACATATAAAAGCAAGAAAAAAAGGTAATTTTTACTGTTTTAATTTGAATTTGTATAAATCTAAGTATATGTGAAATCAGTAATAAAATACTTCAGGATGAATTAGTCTCTAAAAGCCAGTTTACTGCAGACAAAAAACAAATATGTTGACCTTTATGACTTACATAAATGTTTATGTAACAGTTTTTTAAGTCATTGCCACCTGCTCATCGTTCATCTATTCCATTACATAAAGGTATAATCATTATGAATTAAAAATAAAAGAAATAATAATAAAAAATGTGAATTGTATGTATGTGTGTACTATATAGAAACAAATAGAATGAGGCCAAATTATTTTCCAGAATTTTTAATTGTTTATGAATTTTTTACAGGTGTTAGTTCAAAAATTATTCCTCCTAGTAAAATTAATATAAAATGGCATAAATATTTGGATACCATTATAGAGAATTATTTTTATTTTATTTTCCAAATTATAAAATGTATTCCAACCTTAACTATACTCCTGGGACATAGGAGAATAAAAATGTTATGATTATTAATCTTAATAAAATTTTAAAAAGATACATAACTATTAATGTGTTTTCCATTAGGGAGAATAAGCTGAAAAGATATACACTGTACGAATTCATGTGACTTGCATGTCACTCTTGAGAGACAAAACAGGATTCAGACAACTATAATATCATATATAAGTCTATTTTACCTTTCTAATTTTAAACAGGAAACAAGTTGTAATGATCAGAGGCGTTCCTTAGTAAATGAAGGAATAGAACTTTAGAGAGAAATTATTATCTGTCTGTTATCTGTGTCTCCAAGACAGCCTGAAAAAATTCAATCGTTTCTTCAAAGTAATTCTCCCTTGTCAATTAAATAAATTAGAAATATATTAAATTCATTTAAAGCTGGATAAAAATTATTTATTATAGAAAATATAGCATGATCTATAAATTAGTAAAAATTATCAAAGCTATCTTTGTTTAAATTCTAGAATTATATTAACATGGAATTTAATAATGAAGATTTCCTAACAGTTAATTTGCTTGTTTATTTTTTTAACCCTCTGCATCCTATTTCTGAATCCTGAAATAGCTCTCTATCTCACTCAGAAAGCATGTCAAGGAAAATATAAGAGTGTTCCTATCTCTCCACATCCTCGCCAGCATTTGTTGCTTTGGGATTTTTTGATAAAGGCCAATCTTACTGGAGTTAGGTAATATCTCATTGTGGTTTTGATTTGCATTTCCCTAATGATTAGAGATGTTGAGCCTTTTTTTATATGTTTGCTGGCCATTAATCTGTCTTCTTTTGAAAAGTTTCTGTTCATGTTCTTCACCCATTTATTGAAAGGGCACGTCTCAAATCATGGTTGGGATGTGGCAAAGTCAAAACATATAACCAAAATGTACCCCCATACTTTCCTGAAATTAAAAAATTTAAAAAAAGAAAGCATGTTAAACTAATTGGATCCTCTGCTTGCTGAAACTTTCAAGTTCTCTGTAAATTAAATTTCAGGACAAGTGGGATAATCCCAGTGCTTCTGCACTGGATTACTCCTTTGAAAGATTAAGAAACAGATGTTTTTTTAAAAAAAGTATTTATAAGAAAAAAATTTAGAAGTATTTGAGTGACTTAAATTTATTTATACTTTGGTATTGTCTCAATGTTGATTTGTGTGGAGTTAAGAGAACATACTGTAATGTTTTCTGTGTATAGCATCTCTACGGTATCAATCTAGCACTTGTTGTCAAATCTTTTTGATCTATACCACTTCAGAAAACAAAACTGAAATCATGTAAATACCTTTCAAAAATAAGTCTTTTCTTGTGGTATCATCTGGAAAAATGAAATTAAAATTAATGAAACTTTAAAATATAACTTGAATAAGGACTTTCATCTATTTCACAAAGTCATGGTTTTTTGAACTTGTAATCAATTTATTTATTAATACATAATATACTTCAGGCAAGGAGTATAATGCATTTTAGAGAACACCAATTTATAATGCAAAATTGTCTTCACCTCATGGGTCTTTGTTGAAGTAATATTTAGGTAATCAAATAATCAAAAACACTGATGAAATTTGTCTTTATTTCTAAAGAGAGAAAAGATAAGCTAGCGCTCTTGCTTTTAATATATGAATTACAGTGGGACAGTGCAGGCACTTCATAATGACTTAGCAAATGGCCAATGAATAAAAACTATATTTTATTTCAAGTTAAGTATTAATAACCTGCAATTGTACGTATTAATAATTAGATAGACTATGGTAACAAAAAATGTCCTATTGATAGAACCCAGAGTGAACTAGCTTAGGCAAAATAACGATTTATTGAGAGATTATTGCATTATTATATATAATTGTAACATGGCTGAACAAGCAAAACTGAGTAGGACAAGAATGAAACTAGGTGTCAGGAAAAAGTTACATAAAAATCTACATATTACCAAGTTTCTCTGTGCTCTCATGGCTGAATGATTCCAAACGAACTCAAAAGTTTTAGCTTAAGCTCTTGGAATAAGAAGTTGCTATTTACTGAGATACAGAAGGCTGCAGAAAGAGCTATTTGGGTGGGAGCAGAGATGAGAAATAAAGAATTTTATTTAGGACTTTCTGATTTTATAATCATCATGATTCCTGCAGTAACCTACAAACCGGTCTCCTTGCTTCTATCCTTTCTCCACATCTACTCACACAGTATATTCTCACACTATAGATAGTGAGAGTCTTTTAAAAATTAAGTCAAATTGTGTCAGTTTTTTGCTAAAAACCCTGCAAGAGCTGTCCATCTCACTCAGAGTAAAAGCCAAAGTCTTCACCTTGGCCTCCAGGCCCTGAAAGATTTATCTGTCTCTCCATTGTCTCTAGACCTCATCTCCGCTACTCTCACCATAAACATTAGATTCCACCTTAATTAGCTTTTTTATGTTTCCTAGAACAAGCATGCTCCAAACCTAGGTTCTCTGTACAGTTATAACCTCTGCCTGGAATGCCCTTCCTCCAGATAGAGTCATTGTCCAACTCTTTGCTCAGTGTCATCTGCCTAAGAATAATAGTCTTATATAAGAAATCAACCCATTTAAAATTCCAACCTTCCCCCTATTACCAGAATTTTTAAACTGCTTTAGCAATCTCTACTTGTTCTTTTATTTTAGGCTCCATCATTCTATCGTAATATGCTATGTATTATTTACTATGTAAATTTTTTATTAGAATATATTTCTAAGACTTTATATTTGCCAGGATGTTAGCTCTGAGCAGGCCTCTTATCTGTTCACTATTGTATCCCAAATGCCTAGAACAGTACAAGTTGCTTGATAAATATTTGTTGAATAGATAAATAAATTTTGGACACCTCTGTTAGTGAGGGTAGGTTCAATTGCAAGGAACAGTGAATTAACAAAGGCTATAATAAGATGAGTGTTATTTTTCTTTCCATGAACAAAGGCAGTCCAGGGGGCTTGTTTGGTGGCTCATCAAGTATCAGAGTCCAAACCCTTTCTATTTTTTTGTATTGCTTTCCTCAATATATGGCTTCCACTCAGGGGTTCTAAATGTCCCCTGAATTCATGATCTAGGCATAAGAACAGGAAAATGATCAAAGAAGGGCACATCCCCTACATCTAAGCCAAATCTAGAAGTTGCATACACCAGCTCATTAAGATGAGTACATTATATTGTATTGCCCAGAATTAGTTACCTTGCCACATACTACAAAAGACGTTTAAAAATTTAGTTCTTATTCTACAAAGTTTTGTGTCCAGCTGAAAATTCAGCATTCTATACAGGAGAAAGGGAAAATGGATATTTGTGGACAGCTAGCCATCTTTGTCACAAAATCCAAATGCACATGGTAAATAGACAATTGGATATAGATGTGGTGATTATATAAAACTGTTTAGCTAGTGTTGGTCCTGATTTACATGTTTTTGAAGAATAATTAATAATAGTTCTGCTTTCATGTTCAAAAGTGTCCCAATTTGGAAAATGAATTATTCAGTCAACTTATAGGACTAGAGGTCAGTGAAAAGGTCTGGACTGAAAGGTATCTTTTTGGGAATCCAGAACACAAACAGTATTTAAAGCCAGAAGCAATATAAGTTGTTCTAGAGAATCAGCATATAGAGGAAGGGAAGAAGAGGTTCTGGGACTTGATCTGAAGTAATTTAAAATCTAGAAATTAAAAGGGAATGAGGAGCCAGCAAAAAGGCAGAAAAACAAACCAGTCAAGTCAGAGGAAAATCAAAGAGGAGCTGGTGTCACAGAGGCCAAGGAAGATAATGTTTGAAAGAGAACAGTGTGAATGATGTTGATAGATAAGGAAAAAATTATAACTAAGAATTTACTGTTAGATTTGGCAAAGTAAGGATCATTATTGATTTAAAAAATAGCTATTATTGGAATTACCACCACAAAATGGAAAGAAAGCAATTGGGGAAAAGAAGTATATATTCTTTTGAAAAGTTCTACTTTAAAAGGAAGAAAAAATGGACAGTATCAACATATTTTTGTTGTTGCTCATTTTTTAAACTAAGTTATATCTCAGTGTGTACATATGCTGGAGAGAATGATTCAGTAAAAAAGCGAAACTTATACTTGGAAAGGAGGTAGTAATTATAAGATTGGACAACTTTTATATTGTGAGAAGGGATGCAATCTAGCAAATAAGCAGAGGGATTGGCCCATTTTTAAAAGAGAAAGGACCTATTAGATGACAGGCATGGTAGATTTAATGTACAAGCATCTGAAAATTTTCTTCTTATATTCTATTTTCTCCTGAAATGAGGCACAGTGTCATCAGATGAGAGTGAGGAAGGAGCATTTGATGATGCAAATTTAAGTGTAAGTAGGAAAGAGTTGTCCAGGTCAGATTTTGCTACTTAAAATACATCAGAGGATCAACAGCATTGGTGTCACCTGAGAGCTTGTTAGAAATGCATATTCTCTGGTATCTCACCAGATTTTCAGAACCTGCATTTGAACAAAATCTCCAAGTAATTTGTGTGCACATTAACTTCGAGAAGCACCAGTCTAAGAGAGTAGGGTAGGAAACTGACAAGGAAAATGTGCTAGGATTGTCCAAATGACTAATTGCCTTTTTGAGGTAGAGACCAAAATTTTAAAGTGAAATAAATTTTCTGCTTGCAGTCTTCAGCAAACACCCTAACTAAGATTTACTCTTGGATACCTTTTACATATTTCAAGCTTAATATGTCCCAAACGAAATATGTTCCCTTCTACTCTTCCCCATCACAGTAAATACCACCAATATCCCCTCTGCTGCTCAAGCCAAATATCATAAAGTCAGTATGATTTTCTTCAGTCTCTCCCAACTATACTCCAATCCATTAGGGAAGTCCTATGGAGTTTACCACCAAAAGCTCTCTCAGATGTATCTATTTATTTCCATTGTCTTTAAAGTTATCCTAGCCAAATCTCCATGATCTATGCCTGTATGATTTCAATAGCCTCCTCGTTGCTCCCTGTATTTCCATTTTTGGAGTCCTACAGTGACTTTTCTTCTTTACATTTTAAGAGTGATAAAAAAAAACTAACCAGAGCTGACTAAAATTTTAGTGGCTTTAAAAACCAGCTCAGCTGAGGCATAATTACAGGAAATTGAGATGTTTCACACTGAGAAGATAAGCCTAGAATTGGGAGGAGGATAGTTCGATTTCTACTTTCAAGTAATTGAAAGGAAAATAATCACTAACATTTTCTGGGTGCCAAGGAGCCACACACTGGGCTAAGCACTTGAAATCCATTATCTATATTAAAAAAAAAATACCACCTCATGATAGTTTCCACTTAATCAGAAACTCTGAGGCAATGAATATTAGAACTATGACCAAAGGGAGGATATAAGAAATAACTTTCAGTCATAGCAGTCTAAAGCATGGACTTATTTGAGAGTAGCTACTTGAATATCACTTGAAATGGTCAAGAACAGTAAAGACGGCCACTGGCAGAGGTATTGTGGAGAGGATTCAAGCAGCTGAAGGGTAATAGGGCTAGATGATGACTAAAGTTTATAGCAACACTGGAATTCCATGCTTCTGTGATTTCTTGAAACCTAGGACTCTTTATCAGTCTGGAAATTGAGTAAATCTACGTTTGCAGTAATGTGTAAAACATTCTGCTGTGTGGGTAGGAACAAAGAGTTTCTACTAGATTGGTTTGGGGCCATGAAATTGCTAGGAAGGTGCAGAAGTGTCTGATATTTCAAAAGAGTCTGGTATTCTTACGGTTAACCTCAAAAGAGTTTCATTCTTACGGTTAAAATATTATCAATAAAATTGTGGCTGAAGGAAAATAATGAGGTCCTAAACCAAAATATTTATTACACAGATTACAAGATTTGCCAAACTTCACATAGCCAACAAGAGCTACGTTTTCTGGTAAATTATACAAGTAAAAATGCCATTACACTACACTGCTTTACACTGGGATATTCCATATATACATTTTTATCTTTTGGTACCTCAATTTCCCGAAAGTTCATTGCACACACTACTTTTTTCCTATAAATTTCAAACTCTAGCCACACTTAAATACTTTTTTATTCCCCAAATGTCATGCTTTTTCAAGACTCTGTGCCTTTCAATATACTTTTTCCTTTGCCTAAACTATGTTTTTCCCTATTTAATATGACTGCCAATTAGCTCTTGAAGTTCAAATAAATCTGTACTTCACTGGGAATCCTTTCTTTCCTTATCGCTTTTAGGTGTGGTACTCTTCACTGTCATACTTACTATACTAAATAAGTAAGCGTAGCTTGTTTGATTTCCAGTTCCGCCGCTCTGATGGCAGTAACTCTGAATTTTTTATTTTCATAATCACCAATATCAAGTAGAGAAATTGACACACAGTAGGATTCAAAAATGTTTGTTGAACAAATGATTAAATGGTGAATCTATTTTTATTTCAACTTGGGTTTCCAAATGTGTTCTCAAAGCCCCAGAACTTATTGATTCTCAGCATGGCAGAAATATTCAAAGGAATATTTAGGGCTATGTAAGAGAGAAATGTGTTCAGAATCGTGCCTCATATTTCAGCAAATATCTTTGATTGAAGAGATTTTTAGCTAATCAACAATAGTGTAATCCAAAGGATATCTCAGAAATACATAACAAACCAGATGCAAATGTCACCAAAGGTAACAGCAATCAGCTGATGGAGTCAGGAATACTTTGATTTTGCTCTTTCCTAAACTCCTATGGCTCTACTGACTACATCATGAAATTTGACATTTGATTACACTCTGTTTTTTATTATCTTAATTGCTCTATAACTGTAATTCTTCTTTCAATAAAACTAAAATTTTTATAAAAGGGTCATATCTTAAATATGTAGCCTATATTTAATTAATAAATAGATTAATAGTTAAGATTGCCTTCATAATATTTTTGAGTATTTAATATTTTTAGTTATCTAATCACTTTTTCACCGTGATCATCCTGCTCTTGAACATTTATGTAAATTGTTTGAATGTAACATGTCAAGGCTTTTAGTAAATTATGATGGATTGATCAAATATCTTACCTTTTCACAATCCTCCAAAGTTACATAAAATATTTTTAAAAGTTCTTTAGAAAAAAATGAGTACCAGGAAAAGTGGATAGTGACAAGATGTTGGCACAGTTTAGAAGATGGGACATCTATGGACAAGTGATAAAGATGAAGCAGACTGAAAAAGTTGGGTAGAAAGCTAAGAGGGAAAATTCAACAAGAAGTGAAACAGTTTGAATAACGGAACCACACAATGCCTAAAAGCACCTCAGAAGTTTAAGATAAATGTTGGTATTATCAATACTGGAAATATTGAAGGATGTATAAGAAATATTTAGGAACACCCCCAGGTACTCACTCCCCATAATCATGAAACTATGCTTTCACAACCCATGCCGAAGATTAGAGGCATGCTCTCAGCAAAAACTGAGCCAAAAAAAGATTCTGGCCTCAGGGTAAATAAATATAGCAGAGGATGAGGATGAAGCATCATAGTGAAATCATAAGCACTAAGTTTTTATATAAAATGGTGAAGTCTTCTGCTATCTTCCCAGCTTGATTCCCAGAATTCTTGCAAAATAACTTATTCCCCAGCCCAGGCACAACAACTGGAGTTTGGAAAATTGTACCAATGCACACAATGCATCCAAAGAGCACTTTTTGTAAGTCATCTAAAAATATGTATCATTTAAAAACTATAAACAAATCATAATGAAAGTTTTAAACTAAAAAATGAAGAAATCAAAACAAAAGTAACTAAATAAAAGAAGTCAAAGAAAACACTTAAGCCAGAAAATAACTTTAAAAAACTACAAATTATAAGCCAGGTATAATGGCTCATGCCTGTAGTCCCAGTTACTCGGGAGGCTGATGCTGGAGGATCACTTGAGCCCAGGAATTTGAGGACACAGTGAGCTATGACAGAACCACAGCACTCTAGCTGGTGCAACAGAGTGAGACCTCCAACTCTAAAAAAATAAATCAATAAAACTATAAATATCTTCACTGGGATATGAGCACATAAAGCATCGTGGTAAAGGATCTAGATGCCATGAAAATATTAAAAAATATATTCAAAGAATCTGAACTTCCAATTGAAAATAAGACAGCATTAAAAAAGTACAACAGACTATTAAAAAAAAGTTCAGGAAATTTTCCGCAAAGTAGAAAAACAATCTAAGATAAAAAATAAAATATTAAAAATTGCATGATTAAATGAGGAGAAAATATTACCAAATAAAGGAAATTATTTCAGAAAATAAAATAGGAGAAAACTATTCAAAAATTAAAAATATCAAATTTCTCAGAATTGCAGGATACAAATTTCCAAATAAGAAGGTCTTAGGACTAGAAGGTGATATTACATAATGTCACATATGCATCACAATAGCATCAGAGTTTTCAAAAGCACTGCTGGAAATGTGAACTGTCAAAAAAATGAGGAAAATATTTTTCTAACCTAGAATTCAATACCTAGTCACCTTATCACATAGTCAATTTTAGAAATATAGTGTTGCCAAACTAACAATCCTCCATCTACACATCCTTTCACAAGAAGTTGTTAAAGAATATATTTCACCAAAACAAAGACTAATGAGTAAATAAAGAAAGGCAATATCATGGGATACAGAAACTTAGGGATTTTATATAGGAAAAAGACAAAAATTCCCAGCATGATAATAAAAGGGAAATCCTAGGATCATAGCTATGCATTAAAACCAAGAGAAAACCTGTCCAGATAGGAACAGGAAATGTGAAGGGTTTTAGATGACATGTCTCCAACAATTAAAATAAAACTGAAGACTTAGCTTATGTGACTGATTACATAGAGAGGATCTTTATAGTTCTATTGACTTTTGAAAATTAATATTTTTAATTTGACAAATGTATGCTTCTACTAGAAACCTATAGTGTTTCTAGATAGTTTCTAGATAGTTCTAGTACTAGATAGCTTAAGATATATCAATGAACAAAACAAATAATGCTATCTGCCTTATTAGAGCATGTCATTAAGAAAAAGAAAATGTTAGGAAATTATTAACTGCTAAAAAAAAGCAAAATAAAAGGCTGTTCAAGAAAGAAATGTAATCCTATTTTACTACATGGAATAATTAAGAATACTATTCAATAGCCATAAAATTTGAAATCACTGGATATGATTTAAACAAAAATTATGCTAAAACCTTTATAATTTTTTAGAATGATATTTGGACCTGGGAATGGGAAATCAATAGATAGATAATATGTAAAACTGGTGGAATAAATAAAATAAATATTATCTAAGCATGCATACTGTCCCCGCTCCCTAATCACTAACTAGTAAGTCATCCTATCAGCATCGTTTTCCACTGAGCTTAAGTCAGCTCTCTCTGAAAGCCCTCTCTATCCAGATCTAGAGGCAGTTGCTACTGGAGTCAGCACATGATGTGATATGCATTTGTCTTCTCCCACCTAAATGCTCTCTAAAATCAGTTTCCAGATCTCACATTACTGAAGTGTTTAAATGCTATGATATCATGTCTGTGACAGAAAACATTTCAAAAATTGAGAAGGAGGGTTGGTGTAAATGAGAACAATGGAAGACAGGGTATGCTATAATTTGACATGAAGATTTTATTTTTAAAGGGAAATTATTTCGAAGATATTTGTTTGTGCCCTTTAAGATAGGTAGTTATTTCCAGCTCAACTACCTAGATAACTGCAAATAGCAAATCTAAAACCTTTCAAAAGGCATTATTATTTTTTATGAAGCCTTAAAGATGTTCTCAATCAGCTTGGGAGTTCAGACTATGAAGCTTTCCCTTATTGTAAAAAGAAAGCACAGATGGAATGCTAATAGGTTCTGTATTAGAGTAGTTGTTTTAGTTGTTTAGTTTTTTTAATACCACCATGCTATGACTTAATCTGTCCACATGTAAAATATTTAAATTCTGGGTTCTTAGATGCATGGTATTATAACAAAGATATACCCTTTAGAATCATTAGGTCTGTAGTTTGAATCTGATGTAGAACTTACTGTCTAGTGATTTTTAATGATATTAATTCCAGAAATTGAGGTAATATCAAAAACAATGGACAATTACGTCTCCCTGTCTTTGAGTCTCTTCAATTAACATAATTCCTTCCACAGATTTTCTTCCTCTATTATATTCTGGATGGAAAGCTTTACAATTTTTCATGCACTTAATATCCACTGGAACATTGATTCATGGCAAAACAAAGTCAAATAACATTGTTTTGAAATAAATTTTATATTTTGAATATTGTTAAAATACATCATTGCCCTCTATTGTACCTTGTGACTTGTAAAGCGAGATGCATACAGAAAGTGCTTACTAAATAATTATCATTTAATGTACATAACTTAAACAGAGTTGTCTCTCTTAATTTTTAATAAGTAAAGCATTCGATGCAAAATTTCTTTCAAACAACTTTATCAAAGAAATTGCATTTTCCCATTATTTTGAAAATCAAAAATTTAAAAATTCAGCTATTTAGTTGAATTGTTTTTTATTGGCATCATTATAATGTTCTTATGTTTGAATCCCAATTCCTCCACCATCTCCTAATCAATAATTTGAAAATTTTGGCTTTCCTAGATTAAACACAATAATGTTAAAACACCATCTCCTACCCCTCAAAATAAAGATACATTGAGAATTAAGTATGTGTTATAAAACAGTTCAATAAGAACAGCTTATTTTCACATGTTCTGGAAAATAAATTTTAATTGAAATCTTGTTTGTAAAGCTATTGTAGATTTGTGCAAGAAAGAGTATATTATTATAATGGTGTAGTAGTAAGAATGACTCTTTGCAAAGGATATAATCCTTAGGGTATCAATTTAACTTTCCCATAAGCAGAAGTAAAGTTCATATTCACCTCAGGGCACTTTTATAATGCCAGAAATTATGGTTTGTCAAGGCAAAAGCATAATTTTAAATAACCACAAAAAAGGCACTCTAAATGTAATTTTTGTCTTTATTGAAAAGCTTCTATGTAATACATTTACCATTAAACTTATCTTGTATTACTCCTTTCCAATATAAAAAGGGAATCGTTTGAATTTCATGCATTTATCTTATAAGCTAGAAAGCCTGTTTATAAATGCTATGATTTTAATGCATTTCTCTTTTCCACATACGCAATGATCATTCAGGGATCAAATCTGGCAGCCAACAATTTGCCATTAAACATTCTGTCAATAGATCGTTCTTTTTATAGCCTGTTACATTTTAAAAAGTGATTGAGCTAATTAAACACAACTGTGAAACTAAGCAGAGATTTAATTAACATCATTCTATGGCTTTGGGAAGGACATTATTAACAAAGACATATCTGAAATAACTCAAACCAAAGCTAAATTCATTAACTGAGGCCTTTAGCATTACTTACACTTACATCAAGACAATTTTTATTTTTATGCGTTTCATTTTATATATATTTCCTACAAAATGCTAAGATTTACACAGCCAAACGGTAGACTTGCTTGGAATGTGGGCTGTTTCTTAAAGTTAGAGGAATAATATAAATCTGATAAGTAAATACCTTTATCAAAAATATGTAATGTTTATATTTTGATCTAAGCGAAATTCTTTTTGATATTTTGCATTCTTGAAACACTTCAAAGTATTTTTTATCAAAGTAAATAGAAATGTACTATCAACAAAATTCACCTAATATAAAAAATAAGGCTAAAGCAAAAAGAAAAAAAACAAGAAAGGAAAATCTTGTTATAATAATATTACCTATGTATTTGGATCTCTTAGATTTCCACTGATCATGGGCCTGAATTTCTGCTTCAGCTCATCAAATTTCAGTTGTAGGCAATTCAGCAGATAGGGAAAACTATAGCTCTTGGAATGTGCTGTAGCAATATGATACAATTATTACTGATTACTTGAGACTGTGGGACATGACTCCTCTGTGGATTAATTTACCTGATTTCAGGTAAATTAATGGTGCAGTACAGTTTCTAGTGCTCTAGTCTTTTGAGAGCTGCTACTATAATAATCATATGTGGTGCATGCTGCAGATTCTTCCCGTACAATAATGCAGTTTTATTTGGGTCAAAATTATTCAATTCATATCAGTTGTATTAATCAAAAAGACTCTACGTATCCGTATTTCAGATTTTGATAAGTCATTATATTTTAACACTACTCATAAATTTTCAAAGAAAAAATAAAAATAACTAAAATACAGTAAGAGCTGATGATACTGCTTATGAATAAGACTAGTAGCCATAAAAAATCATTTTTATCCACATTGATAATATATTATTTTGTGTGTTGAGAATTATAATTTCACCTCATTTCACAGATGACAGTAATTTGATATAGTCGATAAAATAATAAACCAGACTAGAATAATGTTTGTTGTGTTCTGGGTTTTTAAAAATATACTTTATGTGTCACATATACAAGTAAATGTTTGGGGAAAAAAACATGTTGAATGAAATTCTACTGTTTTGCTGAAATGACATAAACATGTTATAAAAAGTCTTTGCTTAACTTTGCTAAAGGTAATTTAGTGAAAGAGGTTCAACAAGTCATATAAAACATGCAAACCAGGAAGACTTCAAGGACAAATCTCTGCAAGTTGAAACAGAAGGTATATCTGGTTCCAACTAAGGTAGCAAATGAGTAGGAATTCTTTTCAAAGCCCTTAAAAAGTCACACACACACACACACACACACACACACACACACACACACACACACAGAGTAGGAAAAAGATTTGGATTACAAAAAGAGAAATTTATTGATGAATAAGATCTCCCACCTCAGCTTGCAAAACACAGGTTTTCTAGTGTTTAACACTAGAGTGAAAAACAAAACAAAAACACAAACTAAAGTGGTTTTTATTTTTTTAAAAAATTAAACAGACTATCTGGGAAAAGTGAAAAGTTCTTTGCAGGAAGAACCATTCTAATTCTAAAGTTGTAGGAGGTGCCTCACAACCTGTGTCTAGGGTCCTTTTTTTAAACACAGTAAAGTGAAGCCGGACAATACATATTCCACCCACTTGTACAAAGTTCCTACCCAAGCAAACTTTCCACTCAGAATAAGACCTTTTGGAAATAGATCCACCTACTCAAAACCAAAGGAAACCCATATTAGTTATATCAGTATTGGTTAAAACTCACAATAGAGAAGAACATTAAGACATTTCTAGGAAAACTCTGGAAAACAAAAAGTGGCTGTAAATTCTCTTAATTGTTACATGCAAAGGATCTGACAGTTTTGAGATTTTACAGAAGAGGACATAGAAAAAGTATAAGCCACTTTGCCCCAACAGAGCACTAAGCAGCACAGAACTAAGGATCAAAATAATTTCAAGCCATAACTCTGTAATCAGAGAAAGTATCAATCAACAAAACGGTAGAATAGAAGATATTCTTCGAAAGACAAAGATTCAGAAACCCCATAATCCTCCAATAAACCCTTTCTGTTTAAATTTTTTTCTAGCTTTATTGAGGTGTAACTGATAAAACTATGTATTTATAGTACAGGGTATACAGGTTTTGATAGAGGTATACATTGTGAAATGATTACTACAATCAAGCTAATTAATATATCCATCATTTCGAATAGCTGCCTTTTGTGTGGAGGTAAGTGGGGGTGAGAACATTTAATACATACTCTGCAAATTTCAAGTATACAAATACAGTGTTATTAGCTATGGTCAACGTGCTGTGTATTAGATCTTCAGAACTTATGTATCCTGCATAACTGAAACTTTGTACCCTTTGACCAACAAATCACTAGAAGTAATTTGAGACTGTGACCCAGCAAACCAGAAAAGAAAACAAAGACAAAGTATAGATTACTGGACCATCAGGTACAAACCCTGGGGAAGTCCGAGGAAGCAACAGTATAGCTCTTGGTCTTGAGCACAAACAGCTTCTAGAGCAGGTAAAGATGGATCTAGCAGAGAATTATAGGAAATGCTGTCCTATACCATAATTGGTACAGAAGAACATATAAGAAAATATGACATGCCAAAAGAAACTCTCTTTTCCAGGGAATTTTGATACTGTTCGGTAGCTAGAAAAACATGTTGACACCAGAGTGGTTTATTGAGTTTGTTTGTTGTTTATTCATTTGAATTTGTCAGATGTTTACACTTAATTAATTTTAAAGAGGCAACACTTTCAGACTGTACCTGAAATTCTGAATTGAAATTGTTAAATAACTTTTATTTTAAAATAAACATAAGATTTTTATAAAAAATGCAATTCTTTGAAATTTGGACTGAGTGAGCTTAATGTTTTGTGATGAACACTTCTTTAATAGAAAGTAAGTTCACCCAACTTTTAGAGCAATATTTTCCAGAATGTCAATCAAGCTGAGAAAGTACAACTGTTCAGCACAATGAGCTAAAAATGCCTCAGAAATAAAAGCTGCAAGGAACTGCAGGCTTAATATTTAGAAGCAAAGCAGGCTCATAACTGAATACCTCTGTGACAGCTCTCATGCAGCTATATTCATGCTGGTGCAGAGCTTTCTTCAGACCTCGCTGCAGGCCATTTGCTTTACTTTAGGGGACTGAGCTGTGCATTTAACATTGTAGAGACACTTTTCAGTTATACACTCAGTTCTGGCTCTTAAACTTCTTCCATTTCACACTGATCACAAGTGTTGCATGATGATACTGACATAAGTTTTGTCATGGCCAGAAGCTAGTCATGATTTTCTGACAAAATGGCAAACAAAAAAAAAAAATTCTCCTTTTCTCTATAACGTTAAATTTCCTTTGAGAGTTAGTTTAATTCTGTGATAGGGAGGGGGTATGACCATATTAGGATTAATAACATGAATGCTCGTTACTGTTAGAGGGAAGAAAGGGAATAAGTGATCTCAAACTCTAACATTTTTTAGTCACATCCATGCAAAAAGTCTCAGGCAGAGAGCCATATATTACATTAATTTGGAGTAATTATCTGAACTATATCTGTGCAATTTTCTGTCCCCATATAGTCAGAGATTTTAAAAGATTGCTTTAGAAATTTAGTGCAAATAATACTTTATGAGATGTTTGAGTTTTGATGTTTTATGTTTCAAGAATCTGAGAATATTAACAATTACCACACTTGTAGCTCTGACTCGGGTGGTGCAAAGGCAATATAGGTAACCTAAACATTTGTACCCCCATAATACTCTGAAATTAAAAAAAATAAAATAATTTTAAAAATTTAAAAAAAATACCTTTGCATAAGCTATTGTACAGGCATTTTTCCTTAACATTTACAGAAGTCAAAAAAAAATGTTAAGACTTATTTGAATTGAGACAGAACATTGTAACAAGTTTTTCAAACTAAAAGTGTTCATTTAGAAGAGTGTTACAGAAGAGAATTTATTTTGGATTAATTTATAATCTTTTCAAGTCATGTATTCAAATGGCAAATGACATAGAGGCATGACATAGATGGAATGGCACCTGCCTTAAGAAATGTTATGTGAGAATTGGAAACTAAAGTTAACATTGCCTTTATAATGAGATCTTTAAGCTTAAAAGAAAATTTATTATAAGTGCTTTCCAGATGGTAAATTCCCCTGTATTTTATTATATGATACAAATGTAAAATGCAAGTGAGAACTCCATATGTTATATTTTCTAGAATACATGTCCTTCATAAAGTGGACTACATCTACATTATCTTCTCCAGATACAAACCAGTTAGGCAATATTTTGCTGTTAGATGGTACATAAAGCATTCTGAACTTTCATGAAGCCCAAAGATTTTCTGTAAGACAGCAGCAAAGTATCCCAAATAAGTACCGAGTTGACTGCACAAGGAGGCAAGTTCTCACCAATGTCTCTGTAAGCTTCTGTGTTCTTACAAGAAAAACTGCAAGAATGATATTTATGGCAAGGGTTATTGCTATTATTGTTAGGTAGATAGTGAGGGATTCTGGGTCTCCCAGGGACAAAAGTGGGTGTCTTGCTGTGGTGCAATTGCCCCACCTGGAAAGAAGAACAAGGGTGGGCCTCAGGCCCCTATCTTGGTCCTGCCTCATCTTAATCCTTTCTGGAGCAATAGGCATACTTGGAGTAGGAGGGAACACCCTACAAATCTGCCAATCAGAACTTAGTGAACCAACTGCAAAAGAATGCAGAAGACTCTCATGCCCAAAGACCAAGAAACACAGGTCTCATAGAGTCCAGAAGATGACCTAGAACCCACTTGCATAGTAAGACTCAGGTCATGCAACTCCCAACCGTCCAACCAAAGTAGTTCCATGGTGATGTTTGAACCAGGGAGGATCCCTATCCAGACACCATAAAACAAGATACAGACCATAACCAAACTCTTCTTTTCTGCTGTGACACAGGGGTCCAGACATCATCTGTGGTGTATGTTTCTCGCTTTGTAAACCTATGTCTTGCTCTTGCTCTATAATCCTATCTCGCTCCCCCTCAATAAATTTCACCTCATGCTTGCCTTACTTTGGTGTGAATGGTCATTCTTTGGGCATGAGTGCAACAAGAACCAAGAACACAGAACGAAACCAAGCCTGACATTATGAGTATTAAAAAGAGGTAAACCACCTAGCAAGATTTTTCTGGAAAAAGCATTAAATAAATATTTGAATACTTCCTTTCTTCTCCCTTCCCCTTCCCCTGCCTCTCTCTTTCCCTAGCCCCCTCTGTCTTTCGTGGAGGTGTCCTGTATCTGATCTTAACAATTTAAAACCACTGAGACTATTAAACCATGGAGACTTATCAGAAAGATAAGCCCAGTATTTTAATACCTAGCAAGATTCCATGGCATTAACTCCACTAAATTTTGATTTTTAAAAATTTACCACAGTGTTTATAATCACTGAGATACAGTACTTTGGTTCTGAACATTTTTGTAATTCTTCATATGTATTACATAGCTTTAAGAAAAGGTAAAATAGCAAAGTATTTAACTTCAGAGTTTAAAATAATAAAAAATTTGAAAATGCCACTAAATTGTTATTTCCTAGGCCTGTCTGTTATATTTTTACAAATGCTAATTAAAGTGATCATAAGATGCCCCTGATTTTACTTACATTTTTAGTATTTTTTCTTTACCTCTGATAGCAAAAAATGCAAAATGAAATCTTTGAAGTCCTAAGCTACTCCCCAATTTTCTGTGACCCGTATTTTAAAAAAACCTTGATATCCTGATTATTAAATTAATTTCAAAGTCATTTCAATTTATATTTTCTATAATGCCACAAACTTGCTAGGCACTAAATAAATATTAATTGAGTTAAACTGTTAATTGTATGACTTGAATAAACTATGAGCTCCAGCACAACTTTTGGATGAGTAATTGACCTAACCAAAGGTTTAAGCCTCAAACTATTTTGTCAAGGGGTAAACAAAAGAAATCTATTGATACAAATTAACAAAAAGGTACTTATCTTAAACTCTAAACTCATGTAAAATTTTTCCTAAGAGGATTACTTAGAATGTAATTTGAATAAACTGATTTCAACTTTATGTGGCATTTCTAAATATAAATGACATATTTAAACATAATGCCTGTCTTGATGTATTAGTCTCCTGGTGCTACTATAAAAGAATTACCACAACTTAGCAGCTTAAACGAGACGAATCTACTATCTTGCATTTTTTAGGGTTGAAAGTCTTGCTGGTATAAAATCAAGGCATTGGCAGGCTGTGTTCCTTTGGTAACGTGGCAAGGTATTTGGCAGGCTGTAGGGGAGAATCTGTTTCCTTGCCTTTAGCACCTTTCTAGAGATCACCCACATTGCTTATTTCATGGCCCCTTCCATCGTCAAAGTCAGCGATATTGCATCCTCTGCTTTTATTCCATGGTCACATTCTCATCTGACTAACTACATTTCTGCCTCCCTCTTTCACTTTTAGGCAACCACCTGATTCCGCTGGGCCCACCCAAATGATCCAGAATAATCTTTTATTTTCCTTCTTTTTTTTTTTCCTTGCACAGCAGAATGTCAAACAAGACCCAGAATAATCTTAATGTCAGCTGACATTAAGATGACATTAATAACAACATTTAATTCCATCTATAACCTTCAATCCTTTCTTCTGGTAGCCTAAGATTTTCTCTTGTTCTCAGGATTAGGATGCCAGCTCTTCCTATTATATTAGGATACATATATATTTTTTAAGACAAGTGTTTGAATATGAATAGCTTATTTTAGGAGCTGATCCCAAGGAACACAATTTAGGGATTGAGAAACATGAGGCAGATGAGGAAGGTAAGCCAATCCAAGGGTACATTATCTAGGTGATTGGCTGTTTGGGCAATGACGGCTCAATTCTACCTGGGACCCTTGATGGGACTTGTATAGAATGAATAATAGAAATGTTTGTTCAAAGGATGAAAGAGGGTAGGACTTATGCACCAGCTCCTATCCCCCAGGGTGCTAACCACTTTTGCTTCCAGGTTTGCACCTGTACCATAATGGCTAAGTAGGTTCCATCAAATACCCTATTCCATCTTGGCAGAGAAGCGCTGGAGCAGAAACTGATAGGTACATAACGTAGTTTGGCAAGCTGCTATCAAGCTACATATGCATACAGCCAAAGCAATAATTGACGGAAACGTGGATCTATTATACATCTCTTTGTAATTTTTAGTCAAGGTTATGTACAAAAATGATACGGTCTATGAATTAAAATATGTTGGGAAAGGTGCAATAAAAGCTGAAAAAGTCTGAATTGTACTATGGGTACTGATGCCTGTCTCCTGGTTTTATCTATAAAGTAAGGATGATATTAATGAGGAATTGTACAACAGAAAATACCTAAAAGGGTTTTATGACTTAATTGACAACTAATTCACAATAGTATTGTTACTCATAGAAAATTCAATCCATTCTCAGGAGTGTGGTTTGGAAGCTATGATACTCAATATCAGATAGCTAATAATAATATGGTTCTGGTGACAGCTCTATTCTGGGAAGAACATTGGCCCACAGCTAGCTAGAGTTACAGAGGAGTGTTCAGCCCTAAAACAGAATCTGAAAATATAAACAAAGCAGACTGAACAAATCCTGGTCATATATCTGGTATTTATGGGAAGCAATACAGTAGCAAACATGACAAAGACCTACATCATCTGACACTGATAATGATAATGATGATGATGATGATGATGTTCATGGTCATATATTGGCTTTTTTATTATACCTTGCATTAATGATTTGCTAGTTTAGGCCTGACTTTTAAACTCAAATCCAGTCACATATTTAAAGCTGAATACAAGATGGGGAAGAGTGTATACACATCCTTTGCCATGTGACTTTCCACTTTTTTTAATTAGAGTGTATTTCTTCACTCCATTGTGTTAAGTTCAGCTAAGCAACTTGTCTGGCTGATGGAAAACAGGAGGAAAGGACACTGCATGAGTAATAAGCCTGGGTCTTAAAAGACATTGTAAGTTGCCATTTGCCCTTTTTGTATTTTTGTCATATCCATGAGAAATTCTGCTTTAGGTGGTCTGCTGGTCCCACAGGAATAAGAGATATGTGAAGCACGCCTGACCACAAGGCATGGCTGACAGCCACATCCAGGTAAGATTGGCCTATGGCAGCTCCGTTGCAGCTGACCCACAGACCAGTGAGCATGAGAATACTTCCTTGTTGTTTTAAGGCACTTAGATTTTTAGTTGCCTGTCATATAGTGTTATTCCAGCAATAAATGACTGATATACAAGCTATTTCTCACAATTTTTCTATCATCATTTCAGCTTTGAGTGCAACAATTCCAAAACTAAATGGCTATTTAGCCTGCAAAGTTCACTGAATGTTTTATCTCACTCACTGTGATCTGTGGCATAAACTGAATCCCAATTCCCACATTTGAAACCTATGAGTCAAATTTGTCTTTCTTTTCTTTATTTATTAGTAAGATTTGATGAAATTTCCTTGAAAATACTGTCTGATGTAATTTTTTCTGCTTGGTCTCCAAAACCAACTTTCTAGATCTAGGGTCACAAAATAAAATTATTATATTAGAGAACTTGGCCCTTAAATGTTATTTTCTTTAGCCTACTTTCCTTATAATCATCACCATCATCAATAATATTTCTTCCTTTTCTCATTCCTCTTTCTCTCTTTCTTTCATACATTAATTTATACTTTCATAAGCATTTATTGAACACTAATTATGCACTATCACCATAGACAGCATTAAAGATACAAGCTAGAATATGACTGAGGCTGACATCAAGGTAACGATCAGACTATTTTTAAAGTCTTACACCATATTGGGATCAAATCTCTCAGAGATAGTCCTAACAAAACAAAATTATAAACAATAAAATATGACCTCTCTCCCTCAACCAGAAAGTGTTGATGATTCTCTGGGGTAAAATTAGTTAAAAAAGTGCAAGTATCTTCTATCCCTTTTTTCACCTTCTAGGGGCAACTGAAATATTTTGTAAATTACAAAATGTTTCACTGAGATGGTTGAATCATTATAAGCCTTATGATTAAAAGATTAGATTTGTAAGTCTTTTATTTATTTCATTTTTTTGTCAAACAGCTATACTGTTTTAATGTTTTGATTTGTTTCCCTTTAACTATCAGTAAACACGGTGAGAGCATCCATAACCATGATAACTAGGAGCAGAGCATTATAATTTTAATCCTCCTATTTGGAACTTTAGCCTCATCTAGCTTAACTGCAGCAGTGCCCTGGGGTCTATTGTGCTCTTACGGTCACAGTACTGCAAAACATTCTATAACCTTTTTTTTTTTTCCTTTTCTTTTTATTATGCAGAGAAGGTCAAGTTTATCTTACAACTAAAACTCTGACTAAAACTTCCTAAGTACTTAAGCTGATAAAATTACCCTCTGTATAAGCTCCTCATATAACACAACTGTTTCCTACAATTCTATATTCAACATTGGTCAAAGTATAAGGCTTATACTTTCAGATGTAACCATATTAACATAGAAATTTAAACAAATAATTGCAATAGTGTGAGGTAAGTGTACAGCAAATGAATACACAAAGACACTAGGATGACATGGGAAGAAACCGTTAATTCTGTATAGATCTGGTAACAGGGAGAGCCAAAGGAAGACATTAGAAAATGCTCATCTGAAGTGGCAACATGGACTTTAGTTTTCTAAAATAAATGATTTTGCCAATGAGAGAGCAATGGAAATCTGTCTGTACACAATGGCATTTCTCAAGCACCTAATATTTACCACCAAATTATTTCATTGATCTCTGATAACATTCACAATTTTATAATGATCTCTACTTTAAAACAAGAAAAAAAAGAATCAAATAAATTAATCCTTGTATCTAATATTACCCAACAGTGACAGAATTGAGAATTGAACTTTGACCCCTTTGCTCTCAATCCAATGCTTTTCATTCTAAGCACTGGGACTGGTAGGCTTAAGAGCAAGCAGAAGTAAAAACACAAGTGTGTACAAGAAAGGGCAAGTAATTCAAGGTGAAATTCTTGCAGTGAAGAGGTAAAAACGTGATTACTACTGAAGAATTTGTATGTTATTTTTATGTGTTCTGTATGTTGGAAATGTGATATTACCCAAAGAAAAGGAGAGAAAATAGATCAGTTTTTGATTTTCTGCATTTCAGGTATTACTGAGTGGATACACGAAAACATTTGTAAATTGAATTTCTATAATCTGATTTTATTTGTCAATTAACTTATATTGCAGAATTTCAAGTTTAGAGGAAGAAATTTTACTTCAATAGAAAATAGCTCCTAAGAGTTTGATATATAATTAACAATTTATAAAATACTTATTTTTGATATATGTATATATGGCTTCAACATCTACTTAAGTATCTTATTATATATTGTATGCTTTGAGAAGAAATTATAAAATGACTAATTTTATAGTTGCGTGGTCTAAGAACATGTTACATATAACATGTTAACATTCATTCTGTGGAATTTGTTAAAAAATGCCTTGTGGCCTAGTATGTGCTCAATTTTGAAAATATTCTACATGTGCTTAGAAATTTGAATATTATGTATTCTTGACTTCCTGAAGACAGGGTACTACAGAGATAGAGGGCAGTCAGATCAACAGACAGTAGGTAAATAGGTTGGTAGGAACGGCATGGTGACCGTCCATCAATTACTATTCCTCTGTTAAACTTACTTCTTGAATATTCAATATCTCAGACTTGTTCTCTGTCGTTTTCTCTAATGATTCCCATGATTTTGTAGATCTTGTGTGTGTATTTATTGTGCTCTGTGATTTTTCTGTGCTTCCTATTTTCTCTTTTTCTAACTTCAATTGTATTAATATTTTTTTCTCTTCCCACATCTATATGAGATTAGAAGGCATACATATACTTTCTAATCTTTTATTTGCTATGCTTATATTTTTAACATTCATATAAAGTTTTAAAAGTTTTAAAGTTAATTTTTTTTTTTTTTTTTTTGTAGAGAAGGGGTCTCACTCTTGCTCAGGGCGGTCTTGAACGCCTGGCCTCAAGCGATCCTCTTGCCTCGGCCTCCCAGAGTGCTAGGATTACAGGAATGAGCCACCGCCCCTGCCCTTGAAGGTAATTAAAAAAAAAATAATGATAACATTGGGAGAGAATTTGCCTCAAATATTAAAATATGCAACAGAATCAGTATCCTGAGACTATAATATTGGCACAGACATAGAAACATGGGTATATGAGGTACAATAGAAAGCTCAGAAAATAAAAACTGGTATATATGGGAACTTAACATGCCAAAAAATTCCACTTCAATATAGAGGAAAAACAATGAAAATAAAAGCAAAAATTTGTATAGATATTTTTAACATTTCTTCACATTCAAAACCTCTTACAAATTACTTTTTGAATTCAATTTGCTAGTATCCATAGTTTTATGTGAAATATCATCCTCTGTGACAACATGGTGATTAAGAATTTCTCTAAAACACTCACAAAAGAAGTAATGGGCTAAAAAACAAAGTAAAAGCCATTAATGTTGGCCCTTAAGTAGGCTTTGGAATTTTGCAGAGGCTAACAAAGTATTTTTGTGACATTTTTAAAATTAAGATAAAATATATATAAAGTGCACAATTCAATTAGTTTTTTAAAATAAACATACATATTAAATTATCATCTAGATTCAGATATAGCATATTATAAACTCCCCCAAATCCTGGTCCACTTATAAACTGATGCATATTATAAGCACCCCATATTTGGGTCTGTTTGTAAAATAATTATAAATTTGTAAATCTTATAAATGGACAAATATATGACCAAAATCCAAAAAGAAACTTAAAGAGTATCAATAGGTAATTCACAGAAGAGGAAACTCTAATGGCAAATGTGTTAAAAAAAATTCAATGCTTACTAGATATGAGGGAAATATGATTAATAATAAAATACATTTCTCAAAAGTAAACTTGTTAGAAATAAAGAGGAGCACCTACTTTTGTCAAGAATTTAGTATAAAGGGGTCCATTTCATGTATTGCTGTTTAGGATTGTGAATCTTTACAGATTTTGAAAAAGTAAACATAACACCATATCATCTAATTAAAACTATTTATAGCCTTTCACTCAGAAATCACAGTTCTGGGAATACAGACTATAAAAATAAAGCATACATAAATAAGAATATTAGTATAAAGTTAGTTGTTTGTTTGTTTAATGATCCCAAAATGAAAATGAAGTGAATGTCTAGAAAGAAAGGAATGAGTACTTGTATTATTCAGCCATTCAGAAGGAATTAGATACATTTCAGTTACTAAATTACAGATTTAGTAAATTCAGTTCAGTTACAATTCAGTTACTAAATTACATTCTATAAGGAATAAATTAGAAATCTTAAAGGCAAATAGATGACATATAATCCTTTAGATTGTATATATATATATATAGTAATATCGTAATATAGATATACTAATACATATATTGCAGATTTATTTACCATTTCTTTTTAACCTAGTTATTTTTAAAGTCTTTGTTTTCTTTCTTAGAAAACTGCATCCTTTAATAAATTCATTCTTTCAACTGCTCTATGGGGGCTGTGAAATCTGTCAGTTGACTTTGTATTTGTAAAATTGTTTTATTTTACAATGTCGTACCACATTTACCTAAGGAAAAAAAAATCAGGTATAAAATTCAGCATTTGGGGGATAATATGTTATCGTTTTCTGCTTTCTATTCTTACATGAAATATGCTTGCTGTATATTTTATCCAATCTTTTACAGGTAATCTGCATTTTGTCTCTCATAGCTTTATTGGTTTTATCTCATCTTTGTAGTCTAAAGTCTCTTTCTTCCTGAAAGTAATGAACTGTTAGACTTTAAATGACCTATTAGATTTCAAACAATAGACTCTGAATTCATCTCTTCCAGAACTCTTACTAAACATTGGTTATAAATCTTCCTTTTATTTTCCTTATTTTTTTAATTTCAAGTTTATATTCTTGAAAGATTTATTTAAACTTTAGGGCGATTTCCTAAAATCTATTTCTCATTTATGAATTCACTCTAAGTTATTCTCTAAATAGACTAGTGTTTAGCATTTCTAACAAATGTTTAGTTTGAGGAAATATTTTGTTTTAAAAACTACTTTTTAAAAAAAAATTGATTGTTCTTTTGCCAAATTATCTTTTTCTTACTTTATTGATTATATTCCTATTATTTCTATTATTTTCCCTACTTATTGTAAAACATATTCGCTGTAAAGCTTTTTTTTTTCTTTTTTCAAATGTCTATTTTCTCTGTCTCTTAAGGATATGAATTCCTTTGTTCTGTGTCTTCTGATTTTTTTCTCAAGGTGCTTGATTATGTAATAATTTAATGGTGAACTTATCCTCTGCAGAAATGGCTTTTAATTGGTAGTTTTATCCCCTAGATTCTAATGTAATTCCCCTGAAATGGCTTTACATCTGAATTTTTATTTGCATTTGCCTGGGAAATGGGCTCCTGGGTTGCACCATGCCATCATCATATTTTATGTTATTTTCTTCATCTCAGAGTTTTAGCACCATGAAGACTGTCAAAAGTCCCAACACCTGTGTACAGTATAAGCTTGTGTTGCCAATTTTCAATTATGCTTCTTTTACCACTGACAGCTCAGGTGAAGAGCTCAAGTGAAGGGCATGTTACCATACTACATTCTCAAGCTAAGAGGAAGAACATTTCTAGTCCTATATTTAGAGATGAGTCATCATTTCTTAATTATTTGATTTATCAAGCAGACCAGTTGCACACAAAGCCAGTGTACTTAATTACTGTCACCCCACAATTTTAGATCCTGAGTCCTAGAGAGAAAACGGTGCACAATTTCCACGCTCATCCAGGACATTCACAGTTTCAACTTTCGCTCTCTGCTTTTGTTCTGCTTTTGTTTGCATCCCCATTTTGCTTTTGGTTCCTGTGGCTTTCTCTTTCCTAATTTTCAACTTTGCTATATGCTAAAAATCATGTATTATTCCAAATTTCATGTTACAGTGGAGATGGGCCTTTTAATATTAGCCCCTATCATACCGATGAGAAATCTGAATCTGATAAAAGTCTTTATCTACAGGAACTCTATAGCAAATATTTTATAAAATGATCATTTCATAATGTAATTATGCTTATGCTTATATCCTAATTAAACATATTTTAAAAAACCAAGAAGCTCTAGTTAGAATTCAACAGGTCTTGAATTTTCAAGACCTGATTATCAATTTATTTTTCTCAAGTGTTACAGGTAGTTTATGATTATATACAATATACAAATGCCAAAAAATAAATGCCAGCAACATATGGAGGTGGTCATTTATGTTGGAGTTAGCATTTTGGTGCTGTTCTATGTACATCTGTTAACAGCAGATGCAACTTAATATTACTTTTAACTAAAGTCCAAAGAAAAACAAATATAACAGTAAGTATAAATCTGTAATTCTGTTTTCAGTATTTATACCAACGAGGGAATGTTCTTTTTAAATATATTTCCATATGGTAGATTTAAATAAGCATGTTTTAGCTAAGCTTTATAAAATTGGTTTCACTTGTAGCATGTTCAGTATACTAAATTCATGACATATATACTAAAACTTCAAGTGTTAATGACAGATGTTTTAATTATTTGAAATTTTCAAAATATAATTTCAAATTGTAATTCTAGCATCTAATGTTATTTAAATATATTTTATTATACACATAAGTTTGCTAGCATATCTAGCTATACTACTTATGTATTGTTTTTCTAATTTTGCAACTGAATTTTCCTTTAACCAACTTGAAATTTTTAAAAAACTAGGAAAATAGAAAAAAAAACCAAAGTGGCCTGAATACTTTGCTTTTGCCTTAAACAATCTAAATATTAAATAATTCTTCAGTAGCTCTTATGTGTCTAGGGATTTATCCATTTCTTCTAGGTTATCCCATTTGTTGGAGTGTAATTATTCACAGTAGTTTCTTATGATTCTTTTTATTTCTGTAGTATCAGTTGTGATGTCTCCTCTTCATTTCTGATTTTATTTACTTGAGTCTTCTCTCTCTTTTTCTTAGTCTAATTAAAAGTTTTTTAATTTTATCTTTAAAAAAACTTTTAGTTTCATTAGTCTTTTATATTGTTTTTCTAGTCTCCATTCCATTTATTCATGTTCTGGTTTTTGTCATTTCCTTCCTTACTACTAATATCTTTGAACTTAGTTTGTTCTTACTTTTATAATTCCTTGAGATTTAATATTCGGTTATCTGGGATCTTTCTTCTTTTTTAATGTGGATATTTATTGCTATTAGTATAAATTTTCTTTTTAGAACTGCTTTTGCTGCATAAGTTTTGACACATACGTTTTTGCTTCCCAGGAATAAGTTCCTTTTGATCCTGGTGTCTGGTCTTTTTAATGTACTGTTGAATTCAGTTTGACAGTATTTTTTATTTTCTTATCTCAGGATATTTTTAAATTTCCATTTTAATTTCTTGATTGACACATGAGCATATTGCTCATTTTCGTGTATTTGTGAATTTTCCAAAACTCCTTGTATTATTGATTTCTAGTTTCATATAATTATAGTAAAGAAAGATACTTGGTATGATTTTAATCTTCTTAAATTTAAGACTTGTTTTGTGGCCTAACATATGATCTATTCTGGAGAATGTTCCATGTGCACTTGAGAAGAATATGTGTTTGGCAACCGTTGGATGAAATGTTCTGTATATGTCTGTTAGTTCTACTTGGTCTAAAGTGTAGTTTAAGTCAGATGTTTCCTTTTACCTAATCCTTCCCATTTCTAATACTAATCCTTCTTAAATGCTTCTAAAAATTTGATAAAAAGAAAATCTTTCTAAATTAATTTTACCAAACCAGCATTACCCTGATCTCAAAGCCAGACAAGGACACTACAAAAAAAGAAAACTACAGGCCAATATCCCTGACGAACATAGATGCAAAAATCCTCAACAAAATATTATTAAACTGAATTCAACAGTACATTAAAAAGATCATATACCATGATCAAGTGGAATTTATCCCTAGGATACAAAGATGGTTCACCATATACAAATCTATAAATGTGATACATCACATTAACATATTGAAGGACAAAAATCATATGATCAATCTCAATAAATGCCAAAAAGTCATTTGACAAAATTTAACATCTTTTTGTGATAAACAGTCAATAATTTAGATATAGAAGGAATGTACCTCAACACAATAAAGGCAATATATTAATATATGACAAACCCACTGCTAACATTACACTCAACAGTGAAAAGGTGAAAGGTTTTCCTCTAATATCAGAAACAAGACAAGGATGCCCATTCTTATCACTTTTCTATGAAACATAGTATTGGATATCCTAGCCAGAGAAAACAACAGAGAGCATCCAAACCAGAAAGGGGAAAGTTACATTATCCCTGTTTGTAGATAACATGGTCTTACATGTAGAAAACTCTAAATATACCACCCAAAATCTGTTAAAATTAATAAACAAATTCAGTAAAAGTTGCAGGACATAAAATCAACATATAAAAATCAGTAGCATTTCTATACAAAAAAATGAACTATCCAAAAATAAAAATCAAACAATCCCATTTACAATAGCTATCAAAAAAAACCCTCAGGAATAAATTTAAGACCTATAGACTGAAAACTATAAAATTTTGATAAAAATTTAGGAAGACACAAATAAATGAAAAGATATCTCATATGCATGGATTGTAACAATATTATTAAAATGTCCATACTATCCAAAGTGATATACAGATTCAGTGTGAACCCTCCCAAAAATCAAATGACATTTTTCACAGAAATAGAAAAAAAAAAATCTTAAAATTTGTCAAAAAAATAAAGCTAGAGGCATTCTGACTTAAAAATATACTATAAAGCTATAGTCATTAATACAGCAAGGTACTTTCATATAAACAGACATGTAGACCAATGGAACAGAATAGAAAGCCCAGAAATAAATCCATGCCTTTATAGGCAATGGATTTTCACTGAAAGCGCCAAGAACACACAATGAGGAAAAGAGAGTTTATTCTATAAATGGTGTTGGGACAACTGGATATCCATATGCATAAGAACAAAATTAGACTGTTATACTATACACAAAAATTAATGCTAAAATGAATCAAAAAATCAAATGTAAGGTCGAAACTGTAAAACTACTTGCAAAATACAAAGCTCTATGACATTGGTCTCACAATGCATTTTGGATATGTACCCAAAAGCTTAGGCAACAAAAGCAAAAACAGACAAATGTAATTACACCAAATTAAAAAGCTTCTGCACAGCCAGATAAACACTTAACAGATTGAAGATATAATCTACGGAATGGAATAAAGTATTTGCAAATCATAATTATGATAAGGAGTTATATCCAAAATGTATGAGGAACTCGATAGTAAAAACACAAATAACTTAATTAAAATATAGACATGAAAAGTATTTTTCAAAAGAATACATACAAAGGGCCAACAGGTATATGAAAAAAAATTCAACATAACTATGTATCAGAGAAATGCAAATCAAAACCACAATTAGATATCACTTTACGTTTGTTAGAATGGCTAATGGCTACTATCAAAAATAAGAAAGATAACTAGTGTTAGCAAAGATGGGAAGAAAAGGAAACCCTTGCACACTGTTAGTGATAGTGTAAATTATTAATAGTATAGCCATTATGGAATACTGCATGTAAGTTCTTCAAAAAATTAAAAGTAGAAATACCACATGATCAGATAATCCCACAAATGGGTATACATTCAAAGGAAATGAAATCAGTGTGTCAAAGAGATATCTACATTCCCATGTCAATATGCAGCATTATTCATAATAGTCAACATACAAAATCAACCTAAGACTCTATTACAGAAAAATTCCACAAAATGGAATACTATTCAGCCCTAAATAGAAAGAAATCCTATTATTTAAGACAACATAGATGGATGAACCTGGAGGACATTGTGGTAAGTAAAACAAGCCGGGACAAAAAAGACAAACACCACCTGATTCCACATATAAGTAGATTCTAAAAAAGTGAAATTCACAGAAGTAGAGGGTAGAATGGTGGTTGACAGGGGTTGGGGGCTGGGGGAGGAAAGGAGTTGAGGAGAGGAATAAGTTCAAGAAATCTAATACAATATGGTGAATATAGTTAATAACAATATATTCTTGAAAATTGCTAAGATGGTAGAAAAATTACTAAGAAAATAGAAAAATAAGTATGTAAGGTAATGCATATGTTGGTTAACCCAATTACACATTCCACAATGTATACATATTTTGAAAAAATACGTTTTTCATAATAAATATATATAATTTTTGTCAATTAAAATAAGTTAATTAAAAATATTAATGGGCATCAGCAAGGAAAATTATTTACCACTAGAACAAATAGTACATGTCTTCTGACAATGCTTCGTGCTCACAAATAAAAAAAAATAAAAATAAATAATCAATGATAAATAAATTTTGGTGCTTTTATAATATGGGATATATAAGAGAAACATGAATAGTTGTGTTTGAATAATTGCAAATTGTAAACATGAAAGTTGCTCAACTTCTCTCTTGGAGAAATTCTCTATTTCTATATGCTGAGTGCTCATTTCTCACCTATGAGAGTCGCGAAACATAAAAGTCTGACAATATGTTCTGCTGGCACAAATGGGATGAAAGGGGCATTCTCATACACAGATGGTGAGACTGAAAAATGGAAAGGAACTTGGCCATTTCTAGCGGAATTACTTATTCATTCACCTTGAATCAGCTATCTCACTTCTAGGGATCCATATAAGTTACACTACCAAAATTGGAAATGACATATATACATGTTTATTCATTCCAGCATTATCTGCAATTATAAAAGGATGGAATCAACCCAACTTTTCATCATCAAAGAACTAGTGGAATAAATTATGATATATCTGTACAATAAAGGATCCTCACCTATAAAAAGAAGGAGAAAATTTTTAATTCCAAAATTAAAAAAATCTTCAGTATACATTTGTGTTAAATGAAAACAAAAAGTGCAGAATGCTATATATATGCTAAATTTTATATAAGAAAGGAAAATAAGAATATGTATATTTATATTAGGTTATGAATTTGCATACATTTATAATAGTAAACACTGGAAGGAAAAGTCAAAAAGTAATAAAAATGATTACCTATGGGAGAAGAAGTGTTCAGGGATGAACTAGGGCTTCCTTGAAAGGACATTCCTATCTGGTCTCTGACTCTTAAATGTGTTACATTCAATGCTGTTTTACATAATTACGAATAAATTAACTTGAGAAGGAAAAAAATCCCATAAAACTGTAAACAAATCACCAATTTAAATATCGACATAGGGATAAAGTATCACACAGAAAAAAATTCGCTTTAAGTGACCTGAAAGCACAGTATTTTCAGAATGAAGAGAATTGCAAAGAAATTTTAATTGGCTCTCACAACATTTAGTTTGTATTAATAGTAATGTTGGTACTTTTGAAGTCCAATCATGTGAAGCTACTATCAGGGTGTAAAACGTGAAAGTATTCAAAACTCAAGATGATCAGCATAAGAATACATAAAATTGATATAGCTAGTAAAATACACTGTGATCTTAAATTTGTGTTAAAATAACATACAATCTTACACACATGTATGCATTTGCAAAACTTTGGCTCATATTGAGTTATTAGAAGTCTACTGTACGCTAGTTTAAAACTCACACCTCATATTCAATTTAGCACTTTGCCACGCGCCTCCCCTACATTCCCACTCCCCAACCAGGCTTGGAACTCCAGGGACCTGAGTGAGTCGGGGGACAGGGTTGGTTCTGTGAATGTGTCTCTACTCTAAAGCCTCAACTGCAGCCTCCTAATTTCAAGATTTTTTTTTTTTTTTTTTTTTTTTTTGAGACAGAGTCTCACTCTGTTGCCCGGGCTAGAGTGAGTGCCGTGGCATCAGCCTAGCTCACAGCAACCTCAAACTCCTGGGCTCAAGCAATCCTTCTGCCTCAGCCTCCC
>CAUYRT010007412.1:0-15498 GCA_963574885.1 Lepilemur ruficaudatus
GCATGTGCCACCATGCCTGGCTAATTTTTTCTATATATTTTTAGTTGGCCAATTAATTTCTTTCTATTTTTTAGTAGAGACGGGGTCTCACTCTTGCTCAGGCTGGTTTCGAACTCCTGACCTTGAGTGATCCCACCCGCCTTGACCTCCCAGAGTGCTAGGATTACAGGCATGAGCCACCGCGCCCAGCCTTGGAGTCTGTACTTCTAACCATTGCATTAGACTGTCTTTGATTTCTATGATTACTAAGCACATAGTGACCAACTATCTTTTGTATCCATTATATCTGACATAAATTTGTTTTTGTTTTTGTTTTTTTTTTTTGAGACAGAGTCTTGCTCTGTTGCCCAGGCTAGCGTGCTGTGGCATCAGCCTAGCTTACAGCAACCTCAAACTCCTGGGCTCAAGCAATCCTCCCACCTCAGCCTCCTGAGTAGCTGGGACTGCAGGCATGCCCTGCCACGCCTGGCTGATTTTTTCCATTATTTAGAGATGTGGTCTTGCTTTGTTGCCAAGGCTGGTCTTGAACTATTGGGCTTAACCAATCCTCCTGCCTTCGCATCCCAAATTGCTGGGATCACAGATATGAGCCACCATGCCCAGTGGAATCCTATACTTCTATACTTAGTCCTGTATTTCTCTCTCCCTTGGATGATGCTGAATATAGAGAATTATATTTTCATTAATTATGCATTTGTAAGTTCCTGTTGGGTTGACTTGTTCGTTTCTAGTACCACTTCTTTCTAATTATCTCACAGCAGACTCCTTTTAATAATATTTATTTCAATAAAAGATAGCTTCTTTTTCCACATTCTAAGTGTACTGTTCTTTGGGACTGTCAGGAAAAAATGTGAAAGACTTGAAATGAACCAAAAGAATTACTGGGTGTCTTCAATGGAAAACTAGGTTGTCTGGAATTCAATGTACCCTTCTGTTTTATCTGATTTTATGAGGTTTGCACCTTTTCACTGTCTTTGTGCTACTTTATAGTATTATACATTGTAGATAACTGATAGCAATGCAAGTGAATTCTTGTCTGTAGGTATGCAAATAATTCTTTCCAGATAGAGAGGCAATTGATTTTCTTTCCCTCCTCCCCTGAAAAGGCCAGTTTTCTGTCTAGTATTTAGAAATTCATTTCAGCATTTGTGATTGCCTTTATATACGTGATACTTTGAATTCTATGAAGTGGTTGTAATATTTTACTGGGTCACTAATTAGTTAAATAAAGTCTTTGACATATGTTCATTTTGTGTTTGTATGAGAGTCATGATTTTACCTTTACACAAATTGATATTTTAAAAGGAACAAGGTCCTTTAGTGGTTTTTATTCATAGTTCCCCCCCTCACAAAGCTTATCAAAAAGAGAGGGTGTAAAAGTACCAATAAGTTCAGAGAGTAGTAATAGTCTCAGGGATTTTTATTATTTGTCATAATTGCTGAAAAATAATGCTTTTAAAATTTAATGACGTGATATAAATTATTCATGCTTATCTATGTGTTTAATGTTTAAATTACATGTATTTGTAAGTGGGTTGAATTTGAAATTTTAATAGTTAATTTTGACCTTGTGTATTTGAATATCTGTCATTATGAGTAAACAAGCAAAACTGTTTTCTCCATTAGCCTTAAAAGAGGTTGGCTATTACCATATAAAATGGTAGTGACTTATTTATAACCATCTCAAGTGAAAAGAACATTGTAGAAGATACAAAGGTTATGAATATCAGCATTATGTTGTGATAACTCTCCAAATCAGAGTTTATATTGAATGGTTTATGGTTTAGTTTCTACAGTATTATTCCCGGACATGAAACTATGGGAATTAAGAAGTAAATACAATTTGGGGCTGATCAAATTAGCCTTTCTTAAAACCAAACCTCGGCAGGTTACAAAAACTATAAACTAGGAACTGGAATATTTTTAAATGAGGAAAAGTAATGTTGGACATAATTCTATGCAACATCATTCAGGTTACAAGAAAGACAGCCCTAAGTAGTCTTTTAGTATTTCCCAACCTTAGGGACAAAGTACTGTATGATGATAATAGCTATTCTAGGAGGTGAATAAAAGTCTGTTTTCAAATAAGTCTGAGAAGTATGTAATGGTTAAGAGCATGGACTTCAGAACCAGACTGTTGAGGTTTGAATGACAGTTCCACTGGCTATTAGCTTGTTATTTTCACACTCTCCCTCCCTCCGTCTTTTTTTGTCAAAACAGGGACTCACTCTGTCACACAGGCTGGAGTGCAGTGGTGCAATCATAGCTCACCACAGCTTTGAACTCCTGGGCTTAGCTGATCCTCCTGCCTTAGTCTCTCGAGTATCTGGTACTACAGGTACACGCCACCATGCCTGGCCAATTGTTTTATTTTCACTTTTTGTAAAGACAGGGTCTTGCTGTATTGCCAATGCTGGTCTTGAACTCCTGGCCTCAAACGATCCTCCTGCCTCGGCCTTCCAAAGTGCTGGAATTACAAGCATGAGCCACTACGCCAACCTCCCTTTTTGAGAGCCAAATTATTTAACCTTTTTGTATCTTCTTTCTCTAAAGTGGAGATAATAGTGCTTGTTAGGATGGCTATTATGAAAAAGTCAAAAGGTAGTAAGTAATGGCTGGGATGTGAATAAAAGGGAACCATTATACACTGTTGTGGGAATGTAAATTAGCACAGCGATTATGGAAAGTAGTATGGAAGTTCTTCAAAAGATTGAAAGTAGAACTACCGTATGATCCAGCAATCTCACTTCTGGGTATATATCCAAAGGAAATAAAGCCACTGCCCTGAATGAGGTATTTGCATTTCTTGTGTATATTGCATTATTCATAATAACCAAGATATAGAAACAACTTAAGTGTCCTTTGATGGATGAATGAATTTAAGAATGTGGTGTATACACACACAATGAAATATTATACACCTTAAGAACGAAGGAAATCCTGCCATTTGCAGCAATATGGATGAACCTAGAGATTGTGCTAAGTGAAATTAGCCAGACACAGAAAGACAAATACTGTATGATTTCACTTATATGTAGAAGCTAAAAAAGTTGAAGTCATAAAAACAGAGAGTAAAAGGGTGGTTACCAGGGATCAGGGGGTAGGGGAAATGGGGATATGTTGGTCAAAGGTTACAAACCTTCAGTTATTAGATGAATAAGTTCTGGAGACCTAATGTAGAGCACGGTGACTATAGTTAATGTATTATATACTTGAGATTTGCTTAAGAGAGTAGATCTTAAGTATTTTTACCACACATATACAAACGATAATTATGTGGGGTTATGGATATGTTCATTAGCTTGATTGTGGTAATCATTTCACAATGTATAAATATATCAAACATGTTATATACCTTAAGTATATATAATTTTTATTGGTTAATTATACTTTAATAAAGCTGGAAAAAATTTATAACAGGGCTAGAATTTTATCACATATGTAGTAATTATATATGGTTGCATATTCTGAGCCCATTTGGCCCACACGTTACTGACATTTCCTCTACCCTTTTTTTTGGAAACAGAGTCTCCCTCTGTACCTGGGCTAGAGTGCTGTGGCGTCAGCCTAGCTCACAGCAGCCTCAAACTCCTGGGCTTAAGCAGTCCTTCCTCAGCCTCCTGAGTAGCTGGGACTACAGGCATGCGCCACCATGCCTGGCTAATTTTTTCTGTATATTTTTAGTTGTCCAGCTAATTTCTTTCTATTTTTAGTAGAGACGGGGTCTCACTCTTGCTCAGGCTGGTCTCAAACTCCTGTCCTTAAGCAATCCTCTTGCCTCGGCCTCCCAGAGTGCTAGGATTACAGGCATGAGCCACTGCGCCTGGCCCCTCTACCCTTTTAAGATGAGTTTGTCAGAAGGTCAGAGGAAAATATTATATCAGCAATGTTAATATAGGTTGACATCCACATGCTATACGTATATGAAATATATTCACAATATTTTTCTCTATTTGGGAACTCACGAGGGAAGAAAGTATCATAATCAGTTAATCTAATTAAATAATTATTTATATATCCTTAAGACATACCATTCACTCTGTTTAACTCACAGTCTCTGAATTTAATATGGTTATTCCAAGTACTATATATATGTACATGATCTGAGACATACGTGCTAAGATCTTTTTTCTTGGTCATGACAAGTTTATCAGTTGCAGAAAACATAGAGAAGGACTAGGGAAGTTACATTCATTCTTTTTAACCATATGCAAAACTTACTATTTCTTAGTCTCCTAAGGACCACATAGTATCCAGCTGAGTAGACAAAGGCATATTTTGACAAATTAGAAGCTTGTGAGGAGTAATTACTACCGTGCATTTTCTTTTAAATTTGTGAATTTGGTGGTGGAGTTCTCCTCTAGTATTTAGAATCTTTCTACACTTACATTAACTCCTCCATTAGGTCTTAGAGGCCTTAGTAATAGTTTACACCAGTGTTTCAAACAATTTCTGGTCTTTCTAGATGCTCCATCAAAAATGTCTTTTCAAGGCCGGGTGCGGTGGCTCACACCTGTAATCCTAGCACTCTGGGAGGCCGAGGCGGGCAGATCGCTCAAGGTCAGGAGTTCGAAACCAGCCTGAGCAAGAGCAAGACCCTGTCTTTACTAAAAATAGAAATTAATTGGCCAACTAAAAAAAAAATATATATAAAAATGTCTTTTCATCTCATGTGTGATATCTTCCCTTTCATAGTCACAGTGTACAAAAAAAATTGCTAGGTTATTAAGTATGAAATGTCTTATTTCCTGAAGTACTAAGTTTGATAGTTGATATTTCTGGCATTTTACTTGGACATTTCTTGTTTTATTTTTATTGTGAAGATACATCCTCAGTCTTTCACATTCACATTTTGGCTTGTGATTATCTTTCAAATTCTTTTAGAGCCATTTTTGTGAAACCATGAATAAATCAAAAATTTGTGTTATTTTCGAATATGATTTTTTTCGTGGAACCAATACAGTGCAGACAGCTCAAAATATCAATGAAGTGTTTGGGAAGGATGTGGCTAATGAATGCACAGTACGTTGGTTTGAGAAGTTCCATTCTGGTGATTTTAATCTTGAAAAAGGGCTACAAGGGTGACCTGAGATCAAGGTAGATGTGATGAGCTGAAGAAAGCTGTAGTGGAAGTGAATCCATGTCAACCCACGCGTGATTAGGAGCAAGGTTTGACTTTACCATTCCAACAACATTGCACATTTGAAACTAATCAGCAAGGTAAAGAAGCCGGATAGATGGATTATGCATGAATTAAATGAGCGTCACGAAGAGAAATCATCTGGAAGCTTGCCTTCCTTTGCTGTCACAACATAAAGGCAAACCATTTCTACACCATATTTTACCTGTGATGAAAAATGGATTCTTTTTGACAATCACAAGCATTTGGCACAATGGCTGGATACGGATAAAGTGCTGAAACATGGTCAAAAGCCGAATATTCATCCAAAAAAGCTAATGGTATCTGTTTGTCCAGTGCTGGTATTACCCACTACAACTTCATGAAAACTGGTCAATCGATTACAGCAGATGCCTACTGCAACCAAGTGGATGAAATCACGATGCTTGTGATTAAGCAGCCACAATTGATCAATAGAGACAGGCCAATCAGGCCAATGTTGCAAGACAACATTCGACCACGTTTTGCACAAACAATGCTGCTCAAACTACAGAAGCTGGACTTGGAAACTCTGTGTCATCTACCGTATTCACCAGACCTTGCACCAACCGACTACCACTCTTTCCAGGCTTTGGATTAATTCTTGCAAGGAAAAATATTCAGTTATCAACAAGCTGTGGAAAATGCCTTTGGTGATTTCATTGCCACTTGCTCTGCAGGCTTATTCGCTGCTGGAATGCTAGCATCTTAAGCTACCATTAAGATGGCAAAACTGTGTTTATAGTAGATGCATACTTAGATTAATTGTACTGCTTCTTGTTTGACTTTTGATTTGAAAAGGGACATTTCGTATTTAATGACCTAAATTTCTGAGTCTTTTACTGAAGAAGAAATGTATTTAACTTTGTTCATCCCAGTGTCTTGAATACCGACGATTTCCTTGGAACATATATTAGCTGGTAGTAGCTGGTAGTATAGGTGCATGCCACTCCACCCAGCTTTTCATTATTTTTTTCTCTTTTTTCACCTTTCATCATCATTCCCAGTTTTTCATTATTTTTTTAAGTACAATCATTTTAACATAGTTGAGATTATACTGTCTATATAGGTTTGTATTTTGTTTTTTCCCTAATACGTATTAACTTTAAATTGCCAAGGAAATGCCTGAGTACTCTTTTGCATTCATTCTTTCATTCTGTCTATTAACAAATATGTACTTATATAAATATGTGTATATATGTAACTATCATACATATCTACATATGCATTCAAGGCACTATGTTGGCTGCTTTGAGGAAAGTTTGCTGTCTTTCAGGGCACAAAAGACAATGTAAAGCAGATCAGGAATAACATTTGTGTTTTTTTGAGGTTCAGATGACATCTTAGTCTGTTTTGTTTTACTATAAAGGAATACCTGAGGCTGAGTAATTTATAAGAAAAGAGATTTATTTGGCTCAAGATTGTGATGGCTAGAAAGTTCAAGACTGGGCATTTGCTTTTGATGAGGGCCTCATGCTGCTTCCGTTCATGGTGGAAGGCTAAGGGGAGCTGGTTTGTGCAGAGAATACATAGCAAGAGAGAGTGGGGAGGTGCCAAGCTCTTTTTACAACTAGCTCTTGTAGGAATTAATAGAATTCACTCAATCTCTGCTTCCCCAAGGGAGAGCATTAATCTATTCATGAGGGATCCACCCCCATGACCAAAACACCTCCCATTAGGCCCCCACCTCCAACATTTGGGATCAAATTTTAACATGAGAGTTGGAGGGGACAAACATCCAAACCATAACAGGAGGAACCCCTTTGGATTATCTGAACTTTGACAAAGTCTCTTTGTTTGTAGATTCCTCTCTTTGGTGCTAAGACTATTGGCCAGAGAAGTCCTGATGGACCAGTACTGAGCAAAGCTGAATTTGTTGAGAAAGTTCGTCAGAGTAACCAGGCCTGTCATGATGGAGATTTCCACACAGCTATTGTTCTGTATAATGAAGCCCTTGCTGTTGACCCTCAGAACTGCATCTTATACAGCAATAGATCTGCAGCCTACATGAAAATCCAGCAGTATGACAAGGCACTGGATGATGCAATTAAAGCCCGACTTCTCAATCCCAAATGGCCAAAGGTAGAAATTTTATTTACTTTCACAGAATCTTCTGTGCTGGCTTCTTATTTTAATGTAATATTTTACTTAGTGCAGTTATTAATACTTTAATAATCTGTACTTTGGTAAAATGTAGATTGATTTCATTGAGTTGGAACACTAGGGAGTGGCTTCCTCTTCTATGTTCTGGAAGTGTGCTTTCTCTGTTCAAGTTTGAGTATTTTCCTATGTATTTGAGATTTGAATATTTTTTCACCCAGCCTCTTGATAGAATACATTCTAGTTATTTATATAGGTTTTGAACATCTCGTTTTGAACAGATGTTTTACATGAAGTATGATGATCAATGATGAAGTATAATTATCTTCAGTTTAAGAAAACTAATTCTCTGTCAGTGACTGTTTTCAGAATGATATTTATTCAGGGAAATTTCTTGTTTTTTCTAATAAATCATTGTAATTATCCATATTCCCTTGGATAGTGTAAGACTTAAATTGTTACCTTTGTTTTGTATACACTTTATTTTCAGTGTGCCTACTCCCAGCCTAACCCCTAGTTTATTTTATAAACAATTTCTTAAGATGGAACTAAAGCTGGCAGGAAGGTTGGAGGGAGGAAATGGGGAGATGTAGGTCAGAGGATACAGATATGTAGGATGAAAGTTGCAGATACGTAGGATGAATAAGTGTAGAGATCTAATGTACAACTTGAGGACTATAGTTAATAATACTGTATTGTATTCGGGATAATTGCTGAGAGAGATTTTAGATGCTTTTACAACACACAGACACAAAAAGGGTTACTGTGTGAGATGATGGATATGTTAATTTGCTTGACTATAGTTACCATTTAATTATGTGTAAGTATATAAAAACATCATGTTGTACACTTTAAATATATACCAAAAAAACCCCAACAAGATGTGGCTGAAGTGTTTGAGATATTTTCTATAGAACCATGAAACCATTTGATCCCATTCTTAGCTTTCTGTTGGGCTAACAAAGGATAATGGATATTTCCTAGAGATTTAAAATAGTTTCTTACTGTCTCATTAGTAGTATGTCATAATACTTTATCCTTTGACTCTGGGAAATCATTTTTGGCTTCATTTAGTGGAATTTCCAGTATTGCTGCTGTCTCATAAAGTGTTTACTATTCTGTAATTCCCTAAAGGATTTCTTTTATAACCATAATTATTATAAATGAAACAAAAACTGTTTAGAAATATTATATGTGACACCATTTGGGAGTTAAAATGCTGTTTTCAAAGGGCACACCTAGGTTCACTTTACTGCTCTTCTATTTTTTTTTTAAGGGACGGGGTCTCACTCTGTCACCCAGATTGGAGTGTAGTGGCGTGATCATAGCTCACTGCAGCCACTTGTGATCTCAAGTGATCTTTCTGTCTCAGCCTCCCGAGTAGCTAGGACTATAGGCACACACCACCACACTTAGCTAAGTTTGTTTTTTCCAGAGAGATGGGGTCTTGCTATGTTGCCCATGCTGGTCTGAACTCTTGGCCTCAAGCTAGCCTCTCACCCCAGTTCCCCAAAGTGCTGAGATTATAGACCTAAGCTATCACGCCCAGTCCTTGCTCCTCTATTAATGACAGTATGGCTTTGAGTAAATCTCTTTACCTCTCTAAAATTGAGACAAATGGGGATAATAATACCTATCTTGGAAGGTTATTGTTTAAGAATTAGAGATAATTTGTTACTTTTATAGAGATGTTTGGTAAGTAATAGTTATGATTGTGACATTTTTACTGAAGGTTTGGATTAGTAGATTATTCTAGCAAGACTTGGCCTCCCCTCCCATCACCTTTCACAACTATGGTTGATGCAATCGATGAGCCTTATAAATAAATATAGAGCACTTAATTTTCAAGTGAAGTATCATTTCTTTTCCTTTTTTGATCCACTTGTCTCCTTTTATATTTGTGAACATCTTTAAACTTTATCTTTTTCATTTTTGTGAGTCATTTCCACTTCTGTCAATTCTGTGACACAAAAAAATGGCTAAAGTGTAATTTTAGCTGGGTGCAGTGGCTCACTCCTATAATGTGAGCTACTCAGGAGGCTTAGACAGGAGGATTGCTTGAGCCCAGGAGTTTGAGACCAGCCTGGGCAACATAGTGAGATCCCATCTCTTTAAAAAAAATGTACTTTTACTATTATAGAAGAAAAATCAGCCTTATGGGATAATTTCTATTAAGTTTGTCTCTGATTTTTCTCCTCATAAGTGAGGTTATTTCTTTAAAATGTGCATTAATATTTCAGCTCTATATGTAGCCAAACCTAACTTAGGAACATCCATAAATATATAAAATATAGAGTTCATTTTTGAAATCACAATAGGATCTTTCTAAACAGTATGGTAATGAAATTAATTGATAAAGGAATTTTTACCACTGCATAAAAATGTTTCATTTTTTAAAAACTTGATTTTATACTTATTTTTCTAGGAATATACTCATTATGTAAAAGAAAGTTCTCTCTCTTTTTTTTTTGAGACAGAGTCTCACTGTGTTGCCTGGGCTAGAGTGAGTGCCGTGGCGTCAGCCTAGCTCACAGCAACCTCCAACTCCTGGACTCAAGCAATTCTTCTGCCTCAGCCTCCCAAGTAGCTGGGACTACAGGCATGCGCCACCATGCTTGGCTAATTTTTTTTTCTCTATATATTTTTAGTTGGCCAATTAATTTCTTTCTAATTTTAGTAGAGACGGGTCTCGCTCTTGCTCAGGCTGGTTTCGAATTCCTGACCTTGAGCTATCCGCCCATCTCGGCCTCCCAGAGTGCTAGGATTATAAGTGTGAGCCACCATGCCCTGCCTAATACATTGTTATTTACTGTGGTCACTGTGCAGTGCAACAGGTCACTAAAACATTCCTCCAGTCTAACTGAAACTTTGTACCCTTTGATCAACATCTTCCTAAAAAGGAATACTTTTTTATTTTTTATTTTACTTTATTTTTATTATTTTTCTTTTTAGAGACAGGGTCTCACTCTTGTCTCTCAGGCTAGAGTACATTGGTGTGATCATAGCTCACTGCAGCCTCAAATTCCTTGGCTCAAGTGATCCTCCTGACTCAGCCTTCTGAGTAACTGGGACTACAAGTACATGCCACCAAACCTGGCTATTTTTTTTCTTTTTTTTTGTAGAGATGGGATCTCACTGTGTTGCTCAGGCTGGTCTCAAACTCCTGGCCTCAAGCGATCCTCCTACCTCAGCCTCCCAAAGTGCTGGGATTATAGGCCTGAGGCATTGTACCCAGCCTCAAACACTTTTTACCTCATCTCTTATTATAGCACACTCAGTGGAAGAGGATGACCTTCCCCAATAGGGGAGAATGGTTTTTTGATGAAGGGTATGCAAGTAGCTGTACTCTCTGCTAGAACTTCCAAATAAGCTCTCATCTCTAATTATAGATTTTTATCTTCTTTGTAAGTAAAAACTCAAACATATTAAATTTGTACATTCATAATATGAGATATTATGTAGCTATTAAAAGTCATTAGATGTTTCCAGAAATATAGCTACTTCTGGGGAAAACAGAAAAGGAAAAAAAAAGGAATTAGGTTGATAAATTGCCAGAGAAAAATGAACACGTTGCAAGTCTAACATTAAAAAATATCCCAGCCAACCACAGTGGCTCATGCTTGTAATTGCAGCACTCTGAGAAGCCAAGTCAAAAATTAGCTGGATGTGGAGGCACACCTGTAGTCCCAGTTACTTGGGAGGCTGAGGCAGAAGAATTGCTTGAGCCCAGGAGTTTTAGGTTGCAGTGAGCTAGGCTGACGCCACGGCACTCTAGCAACAGGGTGAGAGTCTGTCTTGAAAAAAATAAAAGTGGTTGAAAGGTTTCTGTCTTCTCTTGGGCACATTTAAGAAGACACAGAGTAGTGTTTGTTTCTTTATTATTCAAGAAAAGACTACAAACAAAAGTATGTTTTCTAGTGGTCACTATTTGATTGGTATTAATAGCTTTTCTATTTGATGTTGAAATGAGTCTGTCTTCAGCTCACACATCATTGTTTACTTATTTGTATGTTTGGTTTTTATTTTACTATCGTTGATCTAAGAGGAGAATTACAATTTTGGCTAAGAGGGATTTTTTTCTCATAAATGTCAGCCTGAAGTAATGTTGGATTCTACAGCATCTCCTTGGAAACTAGGCTTTTGTGGAATAGAAACAACTACTTTAAGATGGACGCTGTCTCCCTAGGAAGTGATTCAGGAAGTCTGGCAAGAAGGGAAGTCTTGCTGTGAAGGAAGTTCAGGAAATAGGAACTCAGTTATTTAAGTTTTCAGGTTTGTCACAATTTGTTTTAAGAATCTTCCATCCTTATGACCAAGTTATAAACATGTGATAAGTAGTAAGCTTCACTTCCAACTCCCAGATGGTATGTATTTATCACTAAGGAATGTGGATGTATTGTTTTAAATGAAGTGAAAGTTTTGTTGTGATATACTTGACAATGACATTGATTAAAATATACATAATATGCTTTGTGGGTGCTATTTAATATTTAAAATGTATTAGAATGTGTAACTTTTAAAGGTTTCTATTGGTCTTATCTCTTGTAATAAAAATTTGGCAGCATTTTCTATCTCAATGAAAAGAGAAAACTATCTTGGGGTTTCCGGAGTCATTTCATAGAAACCTTTATTACTATTCTCAAAAAAAGCATTTCAGATTAGAAGTTATGAAAGCAACTCCACCATGCCCGGCTAATTTTTTCTATATATTTTTAGTTGGCCAATTAATTTGTTTGTATTTTTAGTAGAGACAGGTCTCGCTCTTGCTGGTTCTGAACTCTTGACCTTGAGCGATCCACCTGCCTCGGCCTCCCAAAGTGCTAGGATTACAGGCGTGAGCCACCGCGCCTGGCTGTTGACTGGGTTTTGACCAGTCTTGGGTTCCTAATTATTATTTTCTTGGTTGGCGTCTTGACCTTTGATCACTGCAGGATTATATTCCATATCCTTTTTTTGTACTGTCGGCCTTCACTCATACTACACAACTTGTGGTTCAGGGCAGCTAGTCTAGACTGCTTGCCTGACTGTCTTGCTCCTAGCAGTTCCTCTCTTGTTGTGCTTAGTTTGATAATATGTAAGGGATAAGTAATATTTTTGTGCCTGTGTGTACCAGGGGTACTCATGCCAAGTGCCTCCTCTATGTACAAGTTAGGCAGAATACACCAGAATAGGAGTTGGCATTTAGAATAAAGAATAATTTCATTTGTCTCAGCCAGCATTAATGCTATGTAAAACTGAAGAGAGCTACATACCTGGAACTGCGTGTGTATGTCTGTGTGTGTGTGTGTGTGTGTGTGTGTGTGTGTGTGTGTGTGTGTTTAGAGTATGCTCTGCTGTGAATCTTGGGTTAAGGAGAATGACTCCTGAATTATTTTGAATTATGTGTCTGCCTATAGGCTCTATAATCTTAGTACAGTTGTCCCTCAATATCTGTGAGGGATTGGTTCCAGGATCTCTCATGGATAGAAATCTGTGGATGCTCAAGTTTCTTATATAAAATGGCATAGTGTTTGCATCCTATACACATCCAGCTGCATCCTATACACATTGCAGCTATACACATCCTTCTGTATACTTTAAATCATTTCTAGATTACGTATAATATTTACCACAATGAAAATGCTATGTAAATAATTGTTATACTGTATTGTTTAGGGAATAATGACAAGAAAAAAGTCTGTATATGTTCAGTACAGCCACAGGGTTTTTTTGGGGGAGGTTTGTTTTTAATATTTTTGATCTGCAGTTGGTTGAATCCATGGATGCAGAACTCATAGATACAGAGTGCTGGCTGCATATAATCTCCTTAGGTGGTGGCTTGTAATTTTATGGGAGAGTGAACTAATGAAATCATGGCCTACCATTTGGGATCAATTGGCAAATCTTGGAATAGAACATTATAGGTAGAATATTCACTGCTCAATAATTAAACTTATTAAACAATAATTAAATTAAATTAATTAAACAATAATTACATTTGTATAATTTTTTTTTTTCCTTTGAGACAGAGCCTCACTCTGTTGCCCTGGCTAGAGTGCAGTGGCATCATTGTAGCTCACTGCAACCTTGAACTGCTGGCCTCAAGCGATTCTCTTGCCTCAATCTCCTGAGTAGTTGGGACTACAGGCAAGTGCCACTATGCCCAGCTAATTTTTCTATTTTTAGTGGAGGTGGGAGTGCCTTGCTCTTGCTCAGGCTGGTCTTGAACTCCTGACCTCAAGCAGTCCTCCCTCAGCCTCCCAGAGTGCTAGAATTACAGGTGTGAGCCACTGTGCCTGGCCTGATTTGCATAAATTTCTAAAAATTGGAGGTCTATTTCATATGTTTATTATGATTCTAATCATTCAGTTGCTAAGCTTTAATGATATTTGAAAATAAACCTTCTAAGAGTTGACTAGTTTCTAAACAGTTGGTCTTCCAAGGAGAGGGTAGATTAAAAGGTGGCATTAACTTCTGAATAAAATTTGTACTTTTTCTTAATGATAAAATATTACATTTAGGCTTAAAGTCAATTTAGATAAGGAATTTGGTTTATTGGAGAAGCAGTGATTTGATTTCTGGAAAGTATATTGAGAAAGTGCACTTGGCCTGAAGTACATGCAGGAAGAATCATTTATAAATTCTTTGACCATGTTTTAACAGATGCAAATTGTTGAGTGAAGTGGAACTTGCCTTTGGTTTTGTGAATTTTCCAGACTTGTGCGCCCTCTTGTGTTTAATTTATAGTTAAAACTATTCTACATTATGTGGCTTTTGGTAATCTTGTGGAGATTGATGGGTTGGTTGTTAAATGGGTATTTTTGGAGAACATTATAAGTGTTCAAGTATAATGATAAATATCCAATACATGTTACCAAATCTCATTATTATAACAGTCTTATAACAACTTTGTAGAACTGCACAATTGGAAAGAGTATTACGTGTTCCCTGGTTCTATTTTCTACATTCACTTTTGCATACTCTGTATCAATTTTTTTTTTGTATTTAATGAGTGCATTCATTGAGATACATGTCCTTGAACACAAATTATTTCTAAAAAGGCTAAGCAACAAGGTTTAATTATACTATTATTTTTATATGAAGGTTCTGTGGCAGTTCTAAGCTATGTTGGCTGACCAAACTAGTAAGTGCCTAGCACATTGTAGGCCTTGAAAAATACCTGTTGAAAGGAAGGATGTGGAAGAATCATGACTGATGACCTTTATTTTTTTGTTGAATGAAAGACTTGAAATTAGTTGGATGGTTGCCAGATTGTTATATTCTGAGGGACAGTTTGTTACTCTGGTTCCAGATAACCTGGGGAACAAATGACTTTTAACCTTTGGGTCAGTATTTAAAGAGGATCTTTATACCTGTTTGTACTTACAACCATATTAAAATCTCCATAAACAGCCTTCTTCTAATTGACATGAAACTAGGGTTTCCCTTATTTGGACCCTTCATGGACTGAATTACTTTGATTTTGTGGATCCCATCATATTCAGATCAACCTTGGTGCTGCATTATGAGCCCTTAGGCCACGCTGATAGAAGTATAGCAAATTTGTGTGGTAAGCATAGTGTTCCTTTCAAATGGGAGAGGAATTAAAAAGGTGATTCTAAAGAGTTAGTTACCAAAGGTTCAGAAGTTGATAATGCCTTACCTGCTTACTAGATAAATCCTCTTACATTTGGTTTTTATAGGCAAGATATAAGCTAAATCATACAATTTAGAAGTGGAGGTAAAGGACTTGCCTTTTATCTGCCCTTATAAGACATGGCTATTCCTTTCTTTTTTAATCCTTACTAGTTGAAAGGATTTTAAATGGCCGCCTTGATTATATTCTCAAAATTAATACAACTTACCCTTTAAGGAATGAGATGTAGGATTCTTCATATAAGTCCCCACATAGTTTTATGACTATACAATGTCTCAGAGAAGTAGTTTTGTTCTTGATTTTAGTGTTAATTTGGCTTGTAAGAATATTGCTTGTGCTCGGGTAATTTTCTCTCTTTTTTTTTTTTGGAGACAGAGTCTCACTCTGTTGCCCAGACTAGAGTGCTGTGGCATCAGCCTAGCTCACAGCAGCCTCAAACTCCTGGGCTTAAGCAGTCCTGCCTCAGCCTCCCGAGTAGCTGGCACTACAGGCATGCACCACCGTGCCCGGCTAATTTTTTCTATATATTTTTAGTTGGCCAATTAATTTCTTTCTATTTTTAGTAGAGATGGGGTCTCACTCTTGCTCAGGCTGGTTTTGAACT
>CAUYRT010007413.1:0-13061 GCA_963574885.1 Lepilemur ruficaudatus
TTGTCCAATTAATTTCTTTCTGTTTATAGTAGAGACGGGGTCTCGCTCTTGCTCAGGCTGGTCTTGAACTCCTGACCTTGAGCTATCCACCCGCCTCGGCCTCCCAGAGTGCTAGGATTACAGGCGTGAGCCACCGCGCCCAGCCAAAATTTTTTTTAAAGTAGCGTCCTGGTCAGACATAACAAATGTCACTTAGGTCATCCCACAGGGATCAGAGTGTATAGTCTCGGGAGCGCCAACTTGGAGTCGGATAGCCCTGGGTTTGGGGTGTCTGTTCAGTAGTCTGTTGGGCTTTGTGATACATTTCGACCTTCAGACTGTCCTCATGTGACAAATGGAGATGATCATACTAGCATCACGTGAGCAGAGCAAAATGACAGAGATCAAAAATAAAGGGAGGGATGAAAAAAGAAGGTCCAGATAGTTGCTTACCGGGAGAAAGCCAACGCGGGAACATCAGTATCGACACGAAACGGATTGAAAGGCTAAAAAGCACTTTTTAGAGGAACTGAGAAGCCTATTTTATGTTGCTTTTTAAAAATTCACCAAGAAGTTCTGGGAGTTGTGAACCTTTGTATACCTAGCAGTGTGGTTTAGGGGTATATAGATTAAAAAAAACTGATAAGGCTACAGGAGGAAGTGGACAAATCCACAGCTATAGTGGGAGAAGTTGACAGGGTCTCTCACTGAAATTGATAGATCTAGTAGCCAAAAAATACGGATGAGGAGGATTTGAATAATTTGAACTAACCTAAACTTGATTTTACATTTCTGTGTATTATTAACTTTGTACCTAATCAACAAAGAACACTCCCTTTTCAACCCACACGTAGAAACACTTACATGAAAGGAATGTAGATCAAATAAGATTACATTAATTCATTAAAACACTTACTTGTCAAGCAGGTAGGAAGTACTCATCGTGAAGCTTTTGGAAAAAAGCCATTTTCTTTTTTAAAATGATTCCTTTGTAGCCCCGGAAGCTGTTAAAGAATAAAGTATTCAGTGGTATTTGTTTAAAGCACAGTAAGGAAGCCTTACTCAGGACCGTCATGGCAGGTATAGGGACCACTGCAACGGGGTCTTGCAGTCGGGGAGAGATTGGGCTCACGTGTGAATACCGCGTGGGCAAGTGGGAATTTACAGCCGAGGAGCAGGTTGGGGACAGTGAATGGAAAATTACTAAGAGGGAAACATCAGGGTTGAGGGGGATTATTGAGTGCCTACTTGGGTGGAGGCCTCTGCTAGGATTTGCAAGGTGCTAGGTGTGCACTGGTGGAAAAGTCCCTGTAACTGCGCTGGAGGTGAACTGGTATCTGTGGAGTGCAATGTTTATTCTGTTCTCTGACCAGCCAGGGAGACCGTTTAACCCACTGCAGATGCTGCTCTGATTGGGTCCGTTAATTAACACACAATATTTTGGCCTTAGATTAGCCTTTGATTTGCCAAGAGCATCTCATGAGAATAGGAACTGTCGTTAAATATTCAGAGCACTGGGCTGGGAAGGAGAGGCAGCTGCTTGCAGCGCCATTTGAATTTCCGACGGTGGGCGAATGCTGACTTGGCGGACTTGAGTGAAGACAGACTGCGGGTGGATCTCCCACCACAAGCACAGGATACTTGGGTTGTACATAGGAAAGAACTTTGCCTGGAAGGATCGTAGGATAGCAGCATGTTGTCCTTTAGGGGAGAGAGCAGAAGACTTGCTCCATGACATGCTAAAGGCTCTGTCACCCTAAGGGGGGGGAAAAAGAGCACTGTCTTAGTTACCTAGGTCTAAAGAAACACGGTCAGATAAAGGTGACGCTTAGGGACTTGTATCACAGGTGACAACAAACGTCATGCCCTGCGGACGGTAATAGCCGACACTTGGTACATGCTTAGTACATGCAGGGTGCTAAGTGCTCCACGCTCTTTAATTTATTTAATCCTCACTGCTGTGCTGAGGGGTGGCTCCATCCTTAACCCCATTGTACTGCTGAGAATGCTGTCAGGTGACTTGGCCCTCGCCCAGATTTAAGCCTGTGAGAGGTTCTTTAGGCTAGAGTCTTACTTAACCACTTCACGAGGGCTAATTGGCAGCTAAACTGGGCAAACCATTTGCAAACACAGGATTAACCACGGCGGTGCTGGGTTCATTACATGTCATGCACTGTGCTAAGCGTCTTATGTTTGTAGCTTCCTTTCACCCTCACATCAGCTCTCTGAATTGTGGGTAGCGTCAAGCCCCCTTCTCTCAGATGAGAGCACTGAGGCTCAGAAAAATTCTGACCTGGCAGAGGTGGGACAATAAGGTGGGCTTCTGCCTCTTCTGTGTCTCCATCCAGTGTGGCTGCAACCTGCATCCCACAGGTTGCACAAGAGCCTGCCCCAGCATCCCATTGGCAGGCCTGCTGGGACCTTTTCTTCCCAGACAGCAAACCCTGAACGCACCTGCCCTTCCTTTCTAGAACATGCCAATTACTTTGGCGTGGATGAGAAGCTGGGGCCAGTGGCTGTGAGCATCAAGAGGGAGAAACTGGAAGACCACAAGGACCACGGGCCTCAGTACCAGTACAGGATCATCTTCCGGACGCGTGAGGTAGGTCCCATCACTGTCATTATTATTGTGTCAATAATACCCACTCTTGCCGGGCGCGGTGGCTCACGCCTGTAATCCTAGCACTCTGGGAGGCCAAGGCGGGCGGATTGCTCAAGGTCAGGAGTTCGAAACCAGCCTGAGGAAGAGCGAGACCCCGTCTCTACTATAAATAGAAAGAAATTGATTGGCCAGCTAAATATATATAGAAAAAAATTAGCTGGGCTTGGTGGCGCATGCCTGTAGTCCCAGCTACTCGGGAGGCTGAGGCAGAAGGATCGCTTGAGACCAGGAGTTTGAGGTTTCTGTGAGCTAGGCTGACGCCAAAGCACTCTACTCCGGGTAAAAAAGTGAGACTCTGTCTCAAAAAAAAAAAAAAAATACCCGCTCTTGTCTCTGGCCAGGCTCTGCGGGCAAGCATTTCCCCACCTTCGTCTCGTGTAATCCTCCCAGCAACCCCAGGGAGCAATCCTGTTAGTCTCTGCATTTTACAGAGGAGGAAACTAAGACTTGGAGAAATTAAGTGATACAGGATCATGAATAAGCGGCCCGGATGAGATTTGAATCCACTGTTTCTGATTTAGGAGCCCAAGATTGCAGATTTGCATGCAAGAGATTAACTGTAGTTAGCATAGGAGATAAAGGGGGGAGGGGGAGGAACCATTTCAGGATCATGAAGTGTCCCGCACACTGGAGAGAGTAAATAAGCCTCAGGCAGGCAGGAGTCGGGAGATCTCCACAGCAGGCCCTGCTGTTAAGCTGATCAGCTGTAAACACTCCCTACAAGTCACTTTCCATTCAGAGCAGAGAATCCCATTGTCCTGGCTCTGTCAGAGGTCTGCCCCTGAATTAAATGTCAGCCCTGGCTAGGGGAGAAGGCCTGTTAGGGGCGCCCATGCTTTATTACACTCTTAATTGTAAGTGACAGAAATCTATAACTCGCTTAAGCCAGAGACAGAATTCATCGGTTCACGTAACTGCAAGCCCAGGGGTAGGGCTAGCTTCAGGCGTAGCTGGACTCGGAGACTCAGATGCAGTCACCAGGCTCTCTTCTCCTCTCTCTGCTCGGCTCTGCTTCTTTTTGCATTGTGAATGTCATTCTCTTCTGCCACCAAGAAGCTCTCTCCGTGTCTTGGGAAAATGGAGACCGGCTGCTCACATCTTCCAGGTCTTTCTACCTTCTCATCCAAAAGGAACAGACTCATTTCTGTCCTTGGAATCCGGACGGGCTGGCTCTGCTTGGATCACAAGCCCGCACCCTGGGCCCGTCACTGTGATGGGGGCGACAGAGGAGACTGGCCAGATCTAGGACGCGTGCTGCTCCAGGGTCAGGGCAGGCGCTGTGATGGACAGTTCCCTCAGAGCCACCTGGAGGGGGAGACAGGCAGGTCCTCCACAAAAAGAGGGGGGAGCTAGGCAAGCAAAATGACGGAGACTTCCAAATAACCCAAATTAGGAAGGCCTTCCCAGAAAGGGGGCAGTTGTCAGCTAGCAGCCCTCCCAAAATGGGTCTCATCAGGCCTGCGGGCCTGGCCTTTGCCCAGGCCTGGAGACGCAGCAGGCTACCACCTCCAAGGACTTTGGGTTTGGGGCCAGCCAAGTCCTGGACCTCATCCAGGCTGGCAGATGCTGCACTGAGGGCCGTTGCCCCGTCCCCTGACCAAGACCTTCCCACTGAGGGGGATTGGGATGACACGGAGGCTTTGTGGCCGCTGAGGAGAGGCAGCCCCAAAACCACGTGCGCCTTACCACAGGCGGTCACCAGCCCCTGTGAGCCCGGCCCCTCCTCCCTCTGCTCACCTTTCTGGCCAGATGAGCAGCAGGGCAGAATGTGAGGTGACAGCTCACACTGCGTCACACTGTTGTGGGACATATGGGGAACTACTGGGCAAAATGACCACCACAATCATAGACTAATAAATATTTATTACAGTTGTTACTATTATTGCAAATCTACTTAACACTGTGTGTCAGGCATTATTCTGTGCTTTTTATATATATACTTGCATCAAAGTTCTATGACGAAGGCACTGTTGCCTCATCTGTATATGACAGAGCAGGCGCGGAGAGGTTAAGGGACTTGCCCGAAGCACCCTCCAGCAAGTGGCAGGGCTGGTGACTGCCTGTGCCCCGGCCACCACGCGCACTGCCTCTGGGTTTGACTGACCCAGCTCAGACGGCACGTTGGGCCTGTTTGTGAGCTGTGAACGTAACCCACACGATGCTGGCGTTTTTCTTTTTGTTGGTAATGAAAATAGAATATGTAGAACGAATTTTTAAAATACCCATCGATGTCACATGTATTGAGAGTCATGAGACTTCAGTGCGAAAGTACTGGGTCAAAATGTAATTTTTTTTTTGCTGTGGTTCCTACTCAGTAGGTTTGAGACGGGCTTGATGGCGTTCCCAGCTTGTGCCTGCTTCCGTGAGCTTCTCGCCCCAGCACCCACAGAACTAGCCGCTGGGGACTCCAGGCCACCCCAGGCAGGGGCTAGGGACCCTTTGAGTCTCGTGGCCACAGGCCTGGGATTCATTCATTCCACAGAGATGTACTCAGCAGCGGCCCGTGCTGGGCACCAAAGGGCCTGTAGTGAATAAGGCAGCATTGACAATCGGGGGACTGTGTCCTGCACGAGACACCTCAGCTCACTGTACGGTGCAGAACAGGATGGCCAGGTTGAAAGGAAAGCAGGGGCGAGAGATCAGTGTGGTGGGTGGTTAGAGTTTTAGACAGGCTGGTCAAGAGAGGCGTCACTGGGAAGATGACATTTGAGTAAAGACCTGAAGGAGTGAGAGATGGGCCATGTGGACAGCTGGAAGAAGAACGTTGCAGGCAGCGAGAACAGCCAGTGCAAAGGTCCTGTGGCAGGACCACGCTTGATGTGTTGGAGACCTTGTGTGAGTCCTACTGTGGCCACTCAGCGGCTCTGGAACCTTGGACACATGGCTTCCCCTCTCAGCCTCAGTCTCCCCCTTGGAAATCTCAGAGAGCCCGCACCTATAAAGCAGGTAGTGCTGGGCCTGACCCTCGGGCAGAGCCCCGTGAAGTTGGCTGCCAGGAGGCGTCTTAGTCTACCATCCCCTTGTTACCCCCGAGTCAGCCCTGTGGATCGTGACTGACCTGAGGTTCACGGCACAAGCAGGCCCTCTCTGCGCTCACACATACACAGCCACACACAGGCTCTGCCCTGGGCCCCGTCCCTTGCAGAGCTGCCCTATGGAGCCTTCAGGCCTGAGGACCCATCGTCGGGAGTTGGAGGGAGGGACAGTGGCCAGCAAGGTTTCCACACTCCTTCCGTCATGGAGGCAGAACAGAGGGTCACACAGCCCCAAAGTACTGGCAACAGCAGTGATGATAATAGCTGACACTTTTAGCACATGTAAGTGTCCTGAGTGTTCTGTATGCAGTGACCCATCCAGCTCTCTCAGCTGTCACATGCTGTGGCTCCCATTTTTATCCCCATTGTACAGATTGAGGATGTTGAGGCCCAGGGAGATCATCATCTGTCAGGGTCCCCCAGTGGCAGAGCCAGGCTGTGGACGCAGGCTGCCTGGCTCCTGAGCCCATGCCCTTGGCCACCGCACCCCAGTGCCTGCTGGGTCAACTTGGAATTCCAGCTCTGGGGACAGCTCTGCAACTCACTAGCCACGTGACCTTGGGCAGATGGCTTTGCCTCTGTGCACCTCGGTTTCTTCATCTATAAAATAGGCCTTGTGCTGTCACCTGTCTCCTAGAGAGGCGGGAAGGTGCTCTTGGACCGACACACACGAAGTGGCAGCACAAGGCTGCAGGGCAGTCACTGCTCTGAGTGCCAGGCGCCATTGTGAGCGACGCTGCAGTTGTGGCTGTCATTCTTTCCGAGAGGTCAGAGGGCCATGTGGGGGGGCAGGGCTTGAGCTCAGGGACGGGGTTTGGCATTCTCCGTCCACGTGCACGTGCCTCGGGCTCCCGGCAGCCAAGGCCAGAGCGAGGAGCCCAGGCTGCTGTCCAAGCCAGCCGGCCTGCCCCAGATGGCCGCCCCCGGCCGCCAAGCAGACAGTCCGCAGTGAGCCCGCATCACCGGCAGATGGGAGATGAGCGTTGGCAGCACCAGGCTTCCCACCGAGGCGGGAGCGGGCTTGGAGCTGGGCTTTGGCACCGCTCACCTGAACCCCAGCCCCCAGCCCGGAGAGCCTGGGCAGGCCGAGCCCCAGGCCGGGGCTGCCCTGTCGTGAGCCCCTTTGCTGGCTCTGTCCCACCTGGGGCATGGAAGTGCGGGTGGAGGGTCCAACAGGCCAGGGACTGTCTGGCCCACCACACCCGACAGGTTCCCTCTGGCCTGGCAAACATGAGTTTTTATAGGGTCACAGGTTTGGATTTTGATTTTATCAGTTTTTCTCTTTTATTTAAAAAGTACCGAATGCTCATTGCTGAGAACTTAAACAGTACATAAGTACACAAAGTAGAAAAGGGAAAGTCTCATTAAGCGTAAAAAGCAAGTGTAATTGTGTGTCTAGTGAGACCTTATTTTTGTTCAGTAGGTACATCCGATTGTGTTTGTGTGTTTATATAAACAATCTGCAAAGCATACTGTTAAGTGGGTAAAAAAGCAAACTGTAGCTTCCTATAGGGAATTAAAAATGCTTGAGCGTGTGTGTGGCTTTATGCATCTGCTCCTGACATGTGTCTGCTCATAGTCGTGGTCACCCATGCTGCGCTCTCCGTGTACAAGAAGCAGCGCTAAGCGTTATGCATCCTGTTGAATCCTTTCAACACCGTGAGTTGGGTGTTTGTATCTCCGTTTTATCAACGAGGATAAATGGGCACAGAGAAATTGAGCGACTCGCTCAGGGTCACACAGCTAGGGAAGGGCTACAGCTGGGATTTGAACCCAGGCAAATAGACTCCCAAGTAACCTCCCAGGAAAGTTTCCTGAAGGATCCAAGCACCGCCCAGCGCCAAGTCGGGAGCCAGTGGAAAATAACCTGCACAGATCGGAGCCTCCTCGCTTACGTGGCCCTGTGTCCCTTTTACAGTTCACTTAATCTGTTCCCCTCAGCAAGATGATGCCAGATGTTGGGCCCTGAGCAGAGGGGAGCTGAGATCTGACTCAGGCTGCCGCGGAAAGAACCAGCTGGCCGTGGGCTGGGGCAGGGAGACAGGGAAGAGGCTGCTGTCCAGGTGAGAAATGACGCTGGGCATGACCAGGTGGAAAGAGAGGTGGCCCCTTGAGACCCGCCAGTGCCCTACTTTCCCTAGTGCAGAAGGAAAAGCTGGGAGCTTTTCCAGCAGTGGCCATTGGTCAAGTGGTCAGAGCCAAAATGTGACCGTAGGCCACCTGTCTCCAGTGTGGAAGAATGAAGATTTCTGGGCCACGCTGTCCCTTGTGCCCAGCAGAGGGCGCTGTGGGACAGTGTCAGGAGGCTGCAAAGACACTGATCCTGTTGGTGCATTAACTGAAACCCCAGCCCCAGGGCCACCCAGATTGACAGGCAGAGCCCTGACGTCATTGCTTTGCATGATATGCTTCAAGACCACCTTGCTTATGAGAAGAGAGGTTTTATTTTGTTAATTACCGGGGCCAGAACTGGAAACTCCCAAGCATGAGATCATTCTGTTCCTTCCACACGTGCCTCTTACCCAGGTACTGTTTGGCAAGGGGGGGCTGATGTTTAGGGGTGAAATCATGGCATGTTATTTTTGACACCTCCTGTGTTTGTTGATTTAGGTGAGCATGTTTTGTAGTTAACACTGATGCTCATTACCGAACCGTAGCCCCAAGTGTATTTTGGGTGCTTATAACAAGTCCCTGGGGGAGAGGTTTTTCCTTGTCATGTTCTGGAGCCCCTGCCGTGCATTCTTGGTGTTGGTCCAGTGCGTGGCATAAGCTGGTGGCCAGCAGCACGCGGTGGCTAGAAGCATGAGCTAGTGTCAGCGAGGATGTGGAGCAACGGGCTCTCGGACAGGGCTCGTGGGGTGTACATTGGTAGAAGCTCTTGGAAAACTGTTTGGCAACTCAGTAAAATTGAAGATTAGCATGCCTGGTGATTTAGAAATTCCTCTCCTGGCTATAAACCCGAAGGAAAATGAGTTCACATGCACCCAGAGATGCTTCTGTGACTGTTCCCGACAGCACCGCTCACAATTGGCAAATACTGGATGCGGTTCTCATCGACAGCGAAGGTTTACAGCAGTCATGGTAGAAACGTCAGCCTCTCACGACATGGTTGGACCTCACATATGTAGCATTGAGGGGAAGAAGCCAGATAACAGAAGAATCTGAGCTGCATGGAGCTCTGAAACAGGCCGAAATAAATGACAGTGTCGCGAGTCAGGAAAGGGCTCCCTCTGGGGAGAAGAGAAGGGGCGGGAAAGGGCTTGTGGGGCTGACATGTTGTGTTTCTTGATCAGAGTGATAATTCCCCAGGTATTTACTTGGTGATAATTTCTTTGGCCACACGTGTATGTGTTATATGCTTTGTATATGTGGATTACACTTCATAGTGAAAAAAAAAAGGGAAAAAACCATGAGAAGTCACGCCTGGGTGGGAATCCTGGTTCAGCCCCTTGTCAGCTGTGGTGACCTTGGATAAAAGCACCTCATCTCTTACAGCTTCAGCTTCCTCATCTATAAAACACAGACGAAACCTCCCCAAACAAACCTATGCATATAATTAGATAATTACTACAGTGTCTGGAACATAGTGCAGTGAACTTCACCTTCATAAATGTGATATGTTATTAAGGTGTATCAGACATTTCTTCGGCTGCAAAGTAACAGAAAACCTGATAGACCATAGCTAAAACAAATACGGATTTATTTTAATTATCTAACAAGAAGTCTGAAGGTAGCCGGGCGCGGTGGCTCACGCCTGTAATCCCAGCACTCTGGGAGGCTGAGGCGGGTGGATTGCTCAAGGTCAGGAGTTCGAAACCAGCCTGAGCAAGAGTGAGACCCCGTCTCTACTAATAATAGAAACAAATTAATTGGCCAACTAAATATATATAGAAAAAATTAGCTGGGCATGGTGGCACATGCCTGTAGTCCCAGCTACTCGGGAGGCTGAGGCTGAAGGATCGCTTGAGCCCAGGAGTTTGAGGTTGCTGTGAGCTAGGCTAATGCCACGGCACTCTAGCCCGGGCAACGAAGTGAGACTCTGTCTCAAAAAAAAAAAAAAAAAAAGAGCACAGGCTTTGGGGTCAGATAACACTCAATCCTTGGGCAAGTCACTTCTCTGAGCCTCGAGGTCCCCAAGTGTGGAAGGCAGTAGAAGTTGATGTAGTATTCACAGCTGAGGGTGCCAAGTCCTGGCCACAGTGCTTGGCACACAGCAGTCATCCAGTAGTGGCAGTTGTTTTAATTATTATGATTATTATTGTTATTACTCAAGTGATTTCTCCTGGTGTTATTTAATGAAGAACCAGAGAGAATCACTAGCACAGGAATAATAGTTATACAGAGTGAACTCCCTGTGGGGTCACCCAGTGGCCACCAAAGGACGTCTCTCTCCTTAGGTCTCCAGAGGATGTGTGCTGTGGGACCACAGGTGGGAGGGAGGGTCTGCAGTGGGGATCCATCTCCAAAGCCACCTCTGGCCAAGCCATATCTTTATAGGGACGTCACTGCTGAAATGCTGTTCCCATCGGCCCTGGCTTCGTGCAGCCCTATCTGGGAAGCCAGTATGACCCACAAGGTTGTGGCAGCCGGGTGCCAAAACCTTAGCCCCACAGGACTTGCTGCAGCCTTGCCAGAAGCCTGGCCGAGGGGAGGGTACCTGCAGCTCTGACCCAGCCAGCGGAGGGTGGGAAATGCCACAGAATTTGGGCCTCTAGACGGGGAATTGTCAGAGGCTAAACCGGGGTGCTCCCCTGGGCCCAGGTCTACACAGTTCTTCCCTGACCACCCCAGCTGGGTAGATATGGGGATAGGCATCCATCCCGCTGCAGAAAACCTGCACTTGGAAAATGACCTAGTCATTTTTTTCTTTATTTAAAAAAATATGTTATGCATTCATTTGGTTCAGAATCCCACGATTATAAAAGTAGGAAGAGCCTGTCTCCTCTGTGTCCCCACCTTGCTGGCAGCGCCACACCCCGCAGGCGACTGTTGTTTGTAGTTTCCTTCCTTTCCTTCCAGAGTCACTTTCCGCGTTTACGAATAAAGGTGGAACACGTGAAACTGCTACTGTATGACTAGGTTTGCCTACGACTTGGTAATTTCATGATTCAACCTAACATATGTAAATGCATATTTAGATTCCTATTTTTCTCTTTCTTACACAAAAGGTAGCGTATTGTACATACTGTTTTGAACCTTGCTTTTTTCTCTTTGCTGTGTACATATATTGGAGATCTTTCTATATCTTTCCAAATGAAGACCTTTATCAGTTTTTTTAATACCTGCACAGCGTTCCATTGTATAACTGTGCCGTAAGTTAGTTAATCAGGCCCCTGCTATTGAACACGATTGTTTCGGGGGCTGTCAGACTTTTGCTGTGTTAGATAAAGCTGCACACACATCGTTTTACCCCTGGGGCAATGCATTTCTAGAATAAATTCCCCCAAAGTGCAGTTGCTGGATCAAAGGCTCTCCAGTGGTTGTCCCATTTTATCTGCCCGTCCGCCTTGTTTTAGGGTGACAAGGCCTCTGCCACTGGTTTGCTGAATGACCCTGGGCAAGTCCCTGCCCCTCTCTGAGTCTCCATTTCCCAGAGCGCTGCGCTCTCCTTGCCTTGTGCTTGGGAAAAAGCGCTGCCCAGATTCACTTCCTTGCTCGCGTTTCCCACGCCCCAGTCCCCTGCGGCTATTGTTACTGAGGATTCTTTGGGAGATGACTTCAGCCCGGAGGGAGTCCCAGGCAGCCCAGTGAGGTCAGCATGGAGGGGCAGACAGAGGGGCCAGCCTGGGCACAGGCACAGAGGTGTGACAGCAGTGTTTCCCAAATGCCAGTCACCGGTGTACCTGCCATAGCCACATGCCCTCTGGTTTATCTTTCCCTTACTATTTAAAAAATATCTTAACTTTCTTAAACCTAGATTTATTTTTATAAAGGAACCTTCGATCATTGCCATAAATAGAAATCCAGTATGAGATTAAAAGAAGTTAGCCAAAAAGAAAAAAGGAAAAGAAAAAAAACCAGAATGAAGCAGAGCATCCGTACGTCATCCCTCAGTCTACTAGAAGCTCAGACTCAAGGGCTTGCTGCTCAGTTAAAAAACAGTGTCAGAGAGGCGTTACAGACGTGTTAGCACCCAGTGAGACTTTCTTACTGATGCAATCAGGATGGTTGAAATTGAATTTTAAAAGAACAGTATTACTTAATGAGTGGCCTAGTACCATCTGTCATTCTTGGTCAGACCAGTAGCAAGCACGCTTTAGAGACACTGGTCCAAAAGACATTTCTCTTCTCTCCCTTTGCAGAGCCTCTGAGAGAGGGAAAGCCACTCTTCGGAAGGGCCTGTCCTCCGGGAGCTAGACTCTGTGGGGCTTTGGGTAAGAGGAGCCCAAGCTTAGACAGACCTTGCACACAGTAGGCTCTCACTAAATGCTCATCAGTGACTGACTCATTAGTGGCTTGAGGGGCTCTCACGAAAGAGGGACAGACATTCAGACAAACAGGCGCCTTCCTGAATCTTGCCCAGAGAGAACCAATGTCCTCCTCTCACTCTGTCCTCCAGTGGCAAATGGCTTACCTTGAGACTGAGGCTTGTCGGTGGAGCACTGCAATAGGAGCCACCCTACCTGGGCGAGAGGAACATGGGGTCACCTTTGCCACCTTTCCCTCATCTTCCTCCATCCCTTCATTTGTTTGCACTAGGCTGGAAATAAACAAACACACAAATGTAGAACAGATCAGCCCAAGTTTGTTTCTTGCCTGAGTCTTAAATGGGTGCCTCCATTCAGGGACCCAGGCTCCTTCCACCTGGTGGCTCTGCCACCTTCAGCGTGTGGCTTCCATGGTCATTGTGCTCTTCTGCATCAAGCCTGCGGAAAGGGAAAGCACACAGAAGGATGGTCATGGGAGGTGTGTGTTGGCTGGGCCAGGAAGTGGGGTGCATGATGTGCTCTCACACTCAAGACTGACCAGAAGCCAGTCACGTGGCCATCTAGGTGTGTGCCCGGGAGGAAGAGGGGGCTGGGCTCAGCCATGCTTAGTGATCATGGTCTTTGAGGTCCTTTATCACCTGCCTCCATCCTAGTTCCGCATTTGCTTTTGACATTGTCAGGCTGAACTTTTCCCAGTTTCTCAAACTCTGTGTGTGTGTGTGTGTGTGTGTGTGTGCATGCACGTGTATGTATGGTGTTTTAACATCTTTCTGTACCTTGGCTCTTGCTGTTCCTGCTATTTATTAATAAAACACCCTTTCCTCTCTTCTCTGACTGAGCATCTCATACAGTTTTGGAAAATAAGACCACAGCCTCAGAATTTAAAATAAGATTTTGCCATTTTGTAAGAATTGCATGCAGGGAGAAGAGAGGACACCTGTATACAGGCTGGGGGAG
>CAUYRT010007414.1:0-34935 GCA_963574885.1 Lepilemur ruficaudatus
TGGGTTGGGTGCATAAATATCAAGAATTAATTCTTCTTGTTGGGTCTTTCCTTTCATCATTATATAGTGGCCGTCTTTGTACTTTCTTACTTTTGCTATTTTAAAGCTTATGTTATCTGAAATAAGTATAGCTACCCCTGCCTTCTTCTGACTTCCGTTTGCCTGGAGGATTGTTTTCCATCCCTTGACCTTGAGCCTGAAAGCATCTTTGTGGGTTAGATGCATTTCCTGTAGACAGGAGATACTAGGCTTATGGATTTTTATCTACTCTGTCAGTCTATGTCTCTTCAGAGAATAACTTAAGCCATTCATATTTATTGAGACGATTGATATTTAAGGTAGATTTCTGTTCATCTTGTTGGGGTGAATTCCTATTGTTTTGTTTTAATCCTTGAGCCTTCGTGGAGTCCAGTTTCCAGACTTTAACTCTTGAGTGATTTTACTTTGGAGAGTGTCTAATGCACTGTTCAGTGTGTAATGCAGGTCTGAGTACTTCCTGTAGGGTTGGTCTGGTCTTTGCAAATTCCAGCAATGACTGCTTGTCTGGGAAGGTCTTTATTTCTCCCTCATAGACGAAGCTTAATTTTGCCGGATAGAGAATTCTAAGCTGGCCGTTATTCTGTTTTAGAAGATTAAGGAAGGATAGGCATCCAATTCCTTGTGGCTTGCAAAGTTTCAGATGAGAAGTCTGTGGTTAGTTTGGTATGTTTTCCTTTGTAGGTTATCTGCTGTTTGCGCCTCACTGCTTCTGTCTCATTGCTTTCTCTGTGTTTACTTTGGTCAGCCTAATAACTACGTGTCACGGTGATTGCCTTTTCACATTGAGTCTCTCAGGAGTTGTGTGTGCTTCTTGTATCTGGATATCTAGATTTCTGGCTCCAGTATTCCATGAAATAAGTTTCCCAGCCCTTGTGTATTTTCTTCATCTCTCTCTCTCTCCCCCGCTCTCTATCTCTCTCAGATGCAGTGATTCTTATATTTGGCTTCTTTACATAATCCTACATTTCTTGTATATTTTGGTTTTGTCTCTCATTTCTGTGTTCTTTTTCTTCATCCAATTTGTTTAGCACATAGGCATTATCTTCAAGTTCTGAGATTCTTTCTTCTGAGTGATCCATTCTGTTCTTGAGGCTTTCTACTGTTCTGAAGTTCTTTGAAAGGCTCCTTCACTTCCAAGATTTCTGTTTGGTTTTCCCACAGTATTTCAATTTCTTCAGAGAATTTTTCATTTATTTCCTGTATTGTTCAAGTATGGCAGCTGTCTCGATCCCTTCTCAAAAAATCTCAGTAGACAAAATCTGAAACATTTACCAATAGGCCTTTGCAATGTTTTATAATCTTACCAAATTATGTTCAATTATAATTTTTCTTCCTCCTTAATTTCCTCAAAGCCAAGAAAACAATTTGCTGGGCCAAGTGCAATGGCTCATACCTGTAATTCTAGCACTTTGGGAGGCTGAGGTAGGAGGATCGCTTGAGCTCAGCAGTTCAAGACCAGCCTGAGGAAGAGCAAGACCCTGTCACTATCAAAAATAGAAAAAAATTAGCTGGGCACAGTGGTGTGTGCCTGTAGTCCCAGTTACTCGGGAGGCTGAGGCAGGAGGATCACTTCAGCCCAGGCGTTTGAGGTTGCTGTGAGCTATGATTATGCCACTGCACACTACTCAGGGCAACAGAGCAAGACTCTGTCCCCCCGCGTCCCCCCCCAAAAAAACAATTGCTGAGCATCTCTTCCAATAATACATATAAGCCCCTTGCCTCAAGAAATTAAAGGAATGGTTTGAAAAATTGAGAATGACACATCTTGACAAAAAAGGACTCATGAAATTAGAAAAATAGTCTTGAAATATCTAAGGAACTATCAAGTGAAATTATGATTTGGTTTGCCCTATGAAATCTCAAGAGAACAAAGAACAAAGTGAGAGTAATTATAGGGTAAAAAATATGAAAAATATTTCAACAAAATGAAACATAGACATAGCCCCATAATGGAAAAGAGTTACTGAAACTATTTGTCCAGAAATTACAACTATGAGATTTAAGAGTCTATATAAGATTATGTGAATAAAGGACTTTTTCAAATGCCTATCTAGTCCTGGGATGATGACTCTTTCTACCCTTTAAAGTTATTGTTTTCTTTTTATTTGTACCAGTTTCTCCTTTTCTACAAAATGTATTGCTTTTATATGTACATCAGTTTTCACTTGCCACTATTTAACTTCTTTTTAGTAGAGTAATTTTATTAGTATTTTGAAGGTCACGTTAAATTTCATTTCTCTTTCACAGAATAAAACTCTCCTAAATTTACATGGTGTCTAACTTCAACAATATTTGAGATTCCTCTAATTGAATCATTTATTATTCAAATTATTATTTTTTTTGAGACAGAATCTTGCTCTGTCACCTGGGCTAGAGTGCTGTGGCATCAGCGTAGCTCACAGTAACCTCAAATTCCCGGGCTCAAGTGATCCTCCTGCCTCAGCCTCCCCAGTAGCTGGGACTACAGGCATGAGCCAACACACCCGGCTAATTTTTTCTATTTTAACTGTCCAGCTAATTTCTTTCTATTTTTAGTAGAGACAAGTCTCACTCTTGCTTCCTGAGCTCAAGTGATCCTTCCACCTCAGCCTCTCAGAGTGCTAGGGTTATAGGCGTGAGCCATCACTCCTAGCCTCTTCTAAGTACTGAGTGCCTACAGTGTGCCATATGCTGTGCTATGAATACAGTAAGTATAAATAAAGATTTAACAAGCTCTGGGACAATACCTTGTAAGACACTATGTATTTCTTCCTTCATGTTTACTAAGGTCTGAATGTTTGTGTCCCCCTAAAATTATTACATTAAATCTAACATCCTATGAGATGGTATTAAGAGGTGGAGTTTTGGAGAAGTGATTAGGCTAGGAGGTCATTATTGCCCTCAGGGAGCTTGTTGAACTCTTCTGCAATTTTTGTTATAGTAGCCCAAATGAACAGACCTTGTTTGCAATACCTCTCCAGATTAAGAGGTAGCTATAGATTCAAACAGTTTAACAATGAGAAAAGGAGGAAGAAACTACAGAACTAAAAGGAAATAAACCTTTTGAATACAACAAAATGTGGCACATCCATACAATGGAATATTATTCAATCATAAGAATGAAGTACTGATACATGGATGAACCTTGAAAACATTACACTAAGTGAAGGAAGCCAGACACAAAAAGCCACATATTGAATTCTGTTTATGTGAAATGCTTAGAATAGGCAAACCAAATCCATGGAGACAGAAAGTAGACTAGTGGTTGCCAGAGATTGGGTTGGAGCGGGAAACGGGGAATGATTGCTAATGGGTATGGAGTTTCCTTTTTGGGATGATGGAAAGGTTCTGGAATTAATGGTGATAGTTGCATATAAATGTGAATATACTAAAAACCAGTGAACTGTATACTTTAAAATAGTTAATTTTATAACATGAATTTTACCTCAATTTAATTTAAAAAAACTGCTGAACAACTGAAAACAGGTTAAAAAACAGGTTAACAGTTTCAAAATGAAAAAATATAGAAATAGTGCTACTAGTCTTTCTAGGTTCTAGGAAACTTAATACCAAAGATTCCTTTCATTAAAGAAGGGGATCTGGGTTTACACTTGAAAAACAGATATTATAGATCCACTCTTAATAGAGAACAGATGATCTACAAATTTTCAGAGCTAGTAATTTAAGTAGCTACTTGCTAGCACCAAGATTCTCACATCTACTTTAAGCACAGAGGCTAATGTGTTCTTATAGAAGAATAGCACCATCAATTCTATAGCTTAGTAATCCCCCCAGTTTGCTTTTATTGCCTTTTAACTGGATCTTCAGCTTTTAGACCTTCCTCATAAATCCATTCTCCACTCTACAGTCACAATAATCTTTCTAAAATTTAAGTCTGTAAGTGTTGACACACATGACCATCTACTCACTTTGAAAGTGCTGCAAGGTTTCCCACAGTGCTCTAGTATTAAGTCTAAGTTTTCCTTTCCTCCCTTATCCCTTGGCTCTTCCTTTTCATACTTTCAAACTCAGCAGACATACAAACTTATAGATTTCCCATACAACACTGACTCCTTTCCTACTTCTTTAACACCATTTCCCTGAACTAACCTATAGAAACTTTATCAGGCTCCATTCCTATGTGCTTTTGTTAGGTACCCATCCCTAGAATAACTGTTTTTGTACTGTATGGTAATCGTCTGTTTTGTCTGTTGCCCTTCCCCAAGTAAGCTCTTTAGAGACAATGTTTAACTTAACAATAATTTTTAATAACAAGGATCTAGGAAAAAAGTCTGGAACAAGGAAGAGACTTGAGTATTTTTTTGAACCAATAAATTGCTACAGGGTTGAACTATATCCCCCCAAAAGACATGCTGTGATTCTAACTCATACTACCTTACACTGTGTGACCTTATTTGGAAACAGAATCACTGCAGAAGTAATTAGATAAAATGATGCCATGCAGAGTAGGGTGGGCCCTTAATCCAATGACTGGTATCCCTGTAAGAATATAAGACACACAGACACACTGAGGGGAAAAGTCCATGTGATGACAGAGACAGAGATTGAACTGCTACAGCTGCAAGAAAGGATTGCTGGCAAACCACCAGAAGCTAGGAAGAAGAAAGGAAGGATTCTCCCCCTACACGTTTTGGAGGGAACATGACCTTGTTGGAACCTTGATTTTGGACTTCTGGCCTCCAGAACCTTAGGATAATAAATTTGTTGTTTTAAGCCACCCAATTTGTGACACTTCATGGTACTAGCCCTAGGAAAGTAATACAATAACTGTGCATACTTGGGTGAAACAATTTAAATTCCAAGAGTATATATTTTCCTGTGTCCCTCTACACCCCCCACTCCCCCCCTCCCAACCCTTCCCTGAAAGTTAGGTAAAAAATCAACCAATGTGTGTGAACTTGGTAAGGTAAGCCTGGTGTATCACAATATGTGATAGATGATTAAATTCACATATTTGGTCTCAAACAAGGATTTGTATAAACTATTAAAAACAATTACAGGGTTCAGATTTTTTCAATTCAATGTTTTAACTGTGAACCATTTGGCCATTTCTAACAAAATCAGATAGCTAATAAAAGGAAATAAAATCCCAACCAACTAATGAAAAAAGGTAAATCACCCTTAGCAAAAATAATTACACAAAAGTGATTTACTTATGAAATTTTATCTGTTATTCCTATAATTTCTAAAACCAAGAACTTTTATTGGTTATTTTACTGAATCAGGTGAGAACTGTGTGTTCATTTTCTCTTACATATATTACTTAATTACAATGGGAGTAGAATCTGATGGTTTCTTTCTTCTCATTAGAAAATTCTTCCAGAATCCAGCCTATTCAGTCTCTTTTGTTTCTTCAACGTTATTCCCAAACCTCTACTGACGAAGCTGAGGGTCAGCCATTTTTCTCAATTATCTTCGCATCAGACATTGCCAAATCTTATTTTTTTAAGATTTCAAAATTCAGTAAGAATTATATATAGAGTACTTAAAACAAAATTATCTCAGGAATTCAAGGTTGGTATTATATCATCTAAAAACTATTTAATGTGATATACCATATCAACAAAAGAAAAAAACAACCTACATGGATCATCTCAACAGCATCTGACAAAATCGTATATCCTTTCATAATTAAAACTCCCAACAAGCTAAGAACAGAAGAGATTTTCCTCAACATGATAAAGGTCATCTATAAAACATCCCCCAAAGACTGGATGCCTTCCCCCAGAGATCAAAAACAAGATAAAGATGTCTACTTTCACCATGTCTATTTAACATTGTACTGGAAAATTCTAGCCAGGGCAATAAGGTGGGAAAAAAAAATAGTAAAAGGCATCCACATTGGAAAAAAACTAACTCTATTCACAGATGATATCTTATATATAGAAAAGAGTCCTAAAGAATCGACTAAGAAACTACCAGAATAAGTTAGCTCAGCAAGGTTGTAGAATTCAAGATGAATACACAAAAATCAATAATATTAGGTCATTAAATTAATTAATTTGATTACAATTAACCAAAGTATGTGTCATTAAATTAATTAATTTGATTACAATTAATCAAAGTATGCACCTAAACTATCGACACAGTTTTGTATTCTTAACGGTAGCTTGTTTATGGCAGCAGCAAAGAAGCCTAGAGAGCAAGTGGTGATGAAATCATGAAAGGCTGTTTTCCACAGCTTATCGAGAATTGAATATTTTCCTTGCAAGAAGTGGGCCAAAGCCTGGAAGAAGTGGTCAGTCAATGCAAGGTCTGGCAAATATAGTGGATGGCAGGGAGTTTCTAAGTCCAGAGTCTGTAGTTTGAGCAGGGTGTTTGTGCAACATGTGGTCGAGCATTGTCTTGCAAGAGGAGCCCGTCTCTACCGAGCAAACTCAGCTACTTAATCATAAGCATCCTCATCATTTTGTCCAATTGGTTGCAGTAGACATCTGCTGTAATTGATTGACCAGGTTTCATGAAGCTGTAGTGGATAATACCAGCACTGGACCACCAAACAGACACCATTAGCTTTTTCTGATGAATATTCGGTTTTGGCACTTCATCTTTATCCAACCATTGTGCTGAACACTTGCAACTGTCAGGAAGAATCTACTTTTCACCACATGTAACAATGTGGTGTAGAAATGGTTTGTCTTTATGACAGCAAAGAAAGGCAAGCTTTGAGAGGATTTCTCTTCTGATGCTCGTTTAATTCACATGGAACCCATCTCTCCAGCTTCTTTACCCTGCCTATTTGTTTCAAATAGTTCAATAATGTTGGAATAGTAACAAACCTTGCTGGTAATTCACGCATAGGTTGACATGGATTCACTTCCACTACAGCTTTCAGCTCATCATTATCTACCTTGGTCTCAGGTCACCCATGTAACTCATTTTCGAGATTAATATCATCAGAATGGAATTTCTCAAACCATGGAAATACTGTGCATTTATTAGCCATGTCTTTCCCAAACACTTTGTTGATATTTTGAGCTGTCTGTGCTGCACTGCTTCCATGATGGAATTCGTATTTGAAAATAACACAAATTTTTTACTTATCTATGGTTTCACAAAAAAAATTGCTCTGAAGAAAATCTGAAAGATAATCCACAAACCAAAACGTGCATTTGAAAGACTCAGGATGCACCTTTGCAATAAAAATAAAACAAGATGTATCAAAGTGAAATGTCTAATAACTTAATATTTTTTAATGATCAATCCAAAATTGAATTAAGAAAACAATTTCATTTACAATATACACACTAAAATACATTACTTAGAAATAAACTTAACTAAAGAAGTACAAAACTTACACTTTGAAAACTATAAAACATGACTGAAATAAATTAAAAACTTTTGTGGCCAGGAGTGGTTCACACCTGTAATCCCAGCACCTTGGGAGGCCGAGGTGGGAGGATCACTTGAGGCCCAGAGTTCAAGAACAGCCTGGATAACATAACGAGACCCTATCTTTACAAAAAATAAGAAAAATTAGCTAGGCATGGTGGTGTGTGTCTTGGGACTGTAAGTCCCAAGCTACTTGGGAGGCTGAGGTGGGAGGTTTGAGGGCAGCCTGGGTAACAGAGTGAGACTCCTACCTCTATTTTCCTAATTAAAAAATTAAAAATTAGCTGGGTGTGGTGGCATGTACCTGTAGTCCTAGCTACCTGGGAGTCTGAGATGGGAGGATTTCTTGAACTCAAGAGCTTGAGGCTGCAATGATCTATGATTGTGCCACTGAAATTCGGCCTGGGCAACAGAGCTACAACAAAAACAAAAACAAAAACAGAGAGGAGGAGAGAAGAGGGGAGGGCAGGGGAGAGAAGGGGAAGGGGAAAAGAAGAAAATCTGGAGAGATTAGAACTCTCTCACACTGATGGTGGTAATGTAAAAATGGTGCAGGCACTTGGAATATATAGGGTGACAGTTCCTCAAACAGTTAAACAGAGTAGCATACAACTCAGCAATTTCACTCCCAGATATACATCTGAAAGAAGTGAAAACAAAAACCTGTACAAGACTATTTACTGCAGCTCTAATCACAACAGCCAAAAGATAGAAACAGTCCAAATGTCCACCAACAGATAAATGGCTAAACAAATTGTGGTGTGTACAAACAACGGAATATTACTACTCAGCCTTAAAAGGAATGAAGCACAAATACTTGCTACAACCTGGATGAATCTTGAAAACAATACACTATAATCATAAAAGGCCACATACTATATGATTCTATTTGTATGAGATGTCTAGCATAGGGAAGTCCATAGAGACAGAAACAGATTAGTGGTTGGTTAGGGCTGGGGGGAATGTAGGTATAGGGGAGTGATTGTGAATGGGTACAGGATTTCTTTTCCAGGTAGAAAAAAATTATCTTAAAGTTGACTGTGATGGTGGCTGTATATAACTGTAAAGATACCATTCAATTATATACTTTAAATGGGTGAATTATATAGTATATAAAATATCTCAATAAAACTGTTTTTAAAAAGCACTAAATATACACTTACAATAAAAAAGAAAATTATTCCTAATCAATACTCTGACCTGGCACATTATGCCATACAATTAATCAAATCCCCAAAGGTCCTTGAATATTTAATAAAAGCAATAAATACAAAATATTAGATTGACAAACTTATAAACAAAATTTACTACAGAGTTTAAGCACAACTGAAAGCCTATTACTTGATTATGTAATCAGATTCATAATTATAAGTTTCGATATCTAGATAGCCATCTATATACAGAATAATTTGTCACGTATTTATTTACTATTTTACTGAAAAGCTGTGGGAATTTAAAAAAAAAAGTAAAATTCTTCAAATATATCCTAATAATAGATTTTGGAATTTATGTTCAAATGATGTATTTAGGCCTCATTAAATTTAAAAAAGCTAGTTATTGATACTATCCTCCCAATCTTGTGGCAGAGACCCCGAAGTCAAACCATTATGAAACATCACTAATCTACTGAGATAGAAAACATTTCAGAGATCACCTAGATAAGTACATCATACAGCACACGTTCATCTCTAAATCTACTTTGATCCATAGCAACTTCTGTTAATTTTGCCTAACTTTTGAATCTATTAGCTTATATTTCCTCCCTCATTACTTAGTTACTTATTTCAATTTAAAAAATCAGATTGCATTGGTATCTAGTCATACATTTCAGGCAAAAAGAATGAATGAATGAATTCATTGCACCACGGCAATAAACTCAGTTCAGTTTCTACTTTTACTTCCCATCTATTCTAGACATGAACCTTGTTATTCTTAATAGAGTTATCAACTTTTCTCAAACAAGTGAATGTAAGCTCCATGTGAGGCACAGCATTAGCCTTGGTATACTCTTAGTATATTGTGTAGTGCTCGGTCACAGTTTACAATTAGTAAATATTCATGAATAAATACATGAAACTTGTCAAGTGGAAAGGATACTAAATAAAATTAATGTTTCTCCTATGAAGCCTACTCCAATAACTTACCATACTAGATTCTTCAAACCCTGGTATACAGAATGTGGAATACAGACAACTGAGAACTAATAAAGCAATCTAAGCTATTATAGTTTGTCACAAGAAATAAAGTCAGACAAAAATTTGCTCTTTTCTATTTACAGACACATAGACTCAAGCACAAACAATGGATGCATTGTTTACATAATAGTGTTTATCAATGCTAAAAAGAAATGCTGGAGGCTTGGTGCTACATTACAATTATTATTATTTTCTGATCAGTACAAAATTCCACAGATGTTACTTCAAGCCTTTATCACCCTTAAAAGGCCACCATTCTACACCCTTGAGAAGATGACTTAACTCATATTTCACAGAAAATAACCAAGGTCTACTACCAGTACCAGTTCCAGGCATTGTGCCAAACAATCTGTAAGGGGGTAAGGGTATCTCTTTTACAGAAAACAAAATAAACAAAGTACAGAGAAATTAAGTGACTTACTCAAGATGATATAACAATAAGCAGAGCAGGGATGTGACCCCAAGACTTTGCCTCCAAAATCCATCATAACAATCTCCCTCTGTGGTCCCCCTAACCCCTGGCCCGTGGCCTATTAGGAACTGGGCTGCGCATCACCACCTGAGCGCCACCTCCCCCCAGCCCACCCCTCCACCCCTCTGCACTGCCATCCACGGAAAAATTGTTTTCCACGAAACTTAGGAACTGGGTCGCATAGTAGGAAGTGAGCAGCCCCTGGTGCGAAAAAGGTTGGGGACTACTGCTTACCTCATCTCAGGAAAAAGCCTTCCCTATTAAGGCTTACCATTCATTACACCATACTTGTGATCCCACTGAATCCTGAATATTACTCTATCCATTATCCACCTGCTGACTGACCACCTTCCCTTATCCCTATAATTTCAATCTAACCTAACTCTCTTCCCTCTTGCTTTTTCCAAAAGCCTATAAACAAAAAAAAATTCCCTTTCACCTTTAAAAGAAAACAATATAATAGCAGCAAAAAACCCTTAGCAGGAGTCACAAGTTCCCCTCTTAATTACTGACTTCTAAATCTTTGCCCTGTAATGAGAGACAGGATTTGGAGTGATTGATTTGTCCCTCCCTTCCAAACACAAGATAACAGATTCACCTTCTTCAATCGTACTATGGTGTTTGGCACTTCAGCATTCATGTACATCTTATTCTCACTTTTTAGAATGGGCTCACACTCTTATTTCCCCTTCTTCCTTTTTGACAGTTTATACTTTTTGTGAAACCTTCCCTAATCCACAGTAGCGTTAACCACTGTTCCTCCACTGTTTCTAGTGCTTATCTCCTTAAAATACTCACCATATTGTAATTACAATTGTTTGCTTACACATTTATCTTCTATATTAGAATTAGTTTTCTGAAAACTATATAATATAGTCTTCAGAATATATATATATATTCCCCTATATATATATATATCCCATATATATATAAGGGAATATATATGTTATTCACTTTTACCTGGTGTAAAGCTCTGGGCATGGTACATAGCAAGGATTTAGAAAATATCACATTCATTAGTATTGAGACATTTTTTATTTGGAACAGCAACATAGATAAGGGTGAAGTTACACAGAAACACTTTATAGAGGTAAGATTAATATATTTTAAAGAAGTAAAGAATTTAAAGCAATAAGAGTAAAAAGCAAGTGCTTTCTAAATTAATTCAAATTATGATCTTGTAGAGAAGGTGTAATATACAGCATGTACAAATGTGGCAGGAATAAAAGAAAGAATAAAGTGTTTGGATGAAGAAGAACAATAGCAAAAGATAATAAAATATTAAGAATTTGTACTTGCTTTGATATAAGCAAACTGGTATCACATAAGCTCCTTATACCAAAAAGAGATAGCAAGAAATTTCAACCAGTTTCAGTGAAATGAAAAAACAAATTCATAAACTACTATAGAATAATGATTAGGGTACTTATAAGAATTATCTGAAGGCGTAAGAAACTACATTTCTCTTGCTCTCATTCAGCCCAAATTGAGAACCAGTGCTTCATGGATTAGAATCCTATAATGTATTAGAAACTGGGGTGAGATGGGATGGGTGGGTATTGCAAAAAGTTTGATAAATATAATAGTAAGGCCTCAGGAAAGAGGCTCGAGGAGACATACACCCAGTAATAATAAGAGATAAAATACCAACCAATTACAAAGCCAGGAGTAACTTGAGAGTAATGATGCCTTTTATGTGAACACAATTATTATTTTCATTGGGTATGATGATCCTACAGGTTCTTACCATTCATGTTGAATTAAATAAATTAACTGTCCAAACTAGCTCTGTGCTCATCACACAACAGAATCACATACAACTATACAAAAAAGACATTAAAGGAATACTCACAGTAATTACAATAAATGATTGTAATTAATCCTTGACTACAAAGATTTCTTCCAAGCTTCAGTGAAGACGTAAAACTAATTCAGTCTACTTAAAGCAAAATGTTTCCTATCAGTGTTTATTTCCATTCTACTCAGCTATCAAAATCTAAGTAAGCAATTTATAATAAAATCTTCTATTAATATTATGTCAAAATTCAATAAACATTATATGACTAAAAATGGGATAACAAGGTACTCTGTGCCTCTTGGTGTAATACAGTATAACAAACACCACATATTAAGTACCTTTGTAAAAAAAAAAAAAAAACTTTAGCCTAAATTTTACCCAGACTTTTGAATAGTGGTCCTCAAACTTCTGTCTCAGGACGACTTTATACTTTTACAATTATTGGGAACCTCAGATAGATTTTGTTTGAGTGTGTTACAACTACTGATGTTTACCATGTTAGAAGTCAAAAATGAGAAAGTTTAGAAGTATTTAATTCATTAAAAATGAAAATAAATCCATTATGTTAATGATATATATAACATTTTAAACAAATTCAATATTTTCCAAAACAAGAAAAACTCAGTGAAGAGACTAGTATGATTTTACATTTAATGGAAGACGAATGGATTTTCATATGTGCCTCTGCATTCACTCTGCTGCAACATGCAGTTCATATATCACATAGCCTCTGGTAAACTACATCACATACACTTAGGTGAATTTGAGTAAAAAAGACAAAATTATTTTTACACTGTTGACATACCCCAACTTACTTTAAGGTAAACTTCCCTTTACAAAACTACAGAATAATAATAAATTAAATGACACCACAAGGAGGCAAATAGGTAAATTAAGAATGTGGAACATTCCTCAAAATAATTAATGTAATCTCTTCAATAAGTCTATGGCATGCAGAAAAAGAGTAGAAATAACAGTTCTAGATTAAGAGATACAACAACAAAATATCTTCTGTGGACCTTGATGGGACCTACTTTGAACACTGACCCTCAATGAATGTCTTTGAAACAATGGAGGAAGATCTGAATCGGTACAGGGTATTAGATGATCCAGAAATTACTATTAATTTTATTGGGTATAATATGGTTAAGTAAGGTCTGTATTTTTTAGAGTAGCATAATGAAGTATATAGTGGTAAAATGAAATAATGAATCATAACAACTAGCTTTCACGTTTCAACTGGAAAGCTGTAGACATGAACTACCATGGGTAATTTAAACTATAGTAAGATATTAATTTATGGCTTAAATATTATGGGTACTCATATATATGATTTAATAAATTAATAAATCAACTCAAGCCATTCAGAGAAAACTCTGAATAATTTAATTTGACAAAGCATCTAGAGTTAAATTACTTTTAACTCAGAAACTAAGCTAATGTGGTGGGAAAGAAAGAGAGCTTAAATGAATTAACGGGGATTGAAAAGTAGGTGATGAGAGTGTGTTTTTAAACATAATGTATCTCATAATAAAGATTTAAATGAATACAAGGAGGGTCTAAGATAAACAGTGGTTCTTTGATCTTTATCTCTTCTCTTACTATACCATGAGCAATAGCACTGCAGATACCTCAATCCTCTTCCACCCCAATACTCCACTCGGCATGCTTTCTACTCTTGTTCCCTTTTGCATGGTTTCACGTTATCCAGCTTAAGACTGGTTGTCAGATGTGACCCAAGCTCACCGACCAGTTAGGGGAAGACTTACACTGGTCACTCGACGGTAGATCTGCGCAGCATTTTGGCATTCCGAGTATGGATATTCAGATGTAGCCATCTCAAGCATGCACATCCCAAAAGCATAAACATCAACGGATTCATCATATTTCTCTTCATACATCTCAGGGGCCATGAACTCTGGGGTACCTTAAATTAAAAGAATTATTAGGACTCAATGTGAGCAGAAGCTTTAGACATTACTCACCAGAGGAAGAAGCAGAGGAGTTGACCTGTGAGACAGAAGAAATTGGAATCGGAAGGTGGGGAGAGAAAAGAAAAGGGGGAAAAAAGAGGAAGGAAATCTTCTCAGTCAGTCTGCTCCATCAAATATTTTATAGAAGATCTTCCACTGCAAGACCTTCATAAGACACTGGAATAGGGTCAAGGGTCTATTTATTTACTATTAAATCTGAACTCCTTTTATATAGCATGTCAAAATAGAGACTTGGCTAAGAGATAAACTAATATAACTAGAAAGGTAAGAGACTAGCAAGAAACAAAGACATAATGACAGCTACGTGTAAGATAAGACGATAGATTTAAAAAGATCAAAATATTAATACTTGTCTGCCCCCTACTGTATGGTAGCTTTAAGGTTAACACTTACAGGTAGTCTCTTGCCATTAACACCCCATTTGATTAGTTTCACTTTCAAGGAGGCCTTGCAGTCAAAACCCTGATAGCAAGTTTTTAAAAATAATAAAATATAATTGTCTATAAACGTCACTCACCAAAGCCCTTTTCTTCACATACTTACCATCCCACCTGCAGTACACAAATAAGGCCTACTGCAGATACAAGAAATAAAGTGAGGGAAAAACCTCAGGCAAAAACCAAATACATACACACACCAAATACAGAACTCAAATAAAGACTGTTTTATGAGCACAGATCCCACAAGACTAGGTTTTGCAACGCTTCCAAAAAATTAGATCTGTATACCTCAAATTATAGGGCATTTCCAAGAACAGGCTTGTACACTATCACTTAATAAGCAAACAAAGAATAAAAACTCTCTTGAGCAGAGATTTTAAGATGCCAAAGACAAAGAAATGTTTCCTGTGAGGAAGGCAAAAAAGAAATTCAGTTTTAAATAATTCTTTTCCCACTCTTCTTGTTAATGTATTACATGGAAATATAAAAACCAGCATTCTAAATCATAGGTACATAATATTTGACAGAGAATACTGTTTTATAATGATGTATAAATAACTGGTAATCTATGCTTTTCCTATTAATACTTAAGAGTCTAGTCCACATAAAAATTGAGTTTCTTTTCTTGTCACCTTTTGGGGGGAGTGGAGTAGAACGTTCGTGAAGATTAAGTTTTTAAATTGTGATACCCTCTTTAGAGAATGCAAGCTTATTAAAATCTCTCTCTCTCCAAACATTTTAGAGACTAGGCCTTGCTCTGTGGCCTAGGCTAGATGCAGTGGTGTTGACCATATATAGCTCACTGCAACCTCAAACTCCTGGGCTTAAACAATCCTCTTGTCTCAGCCTCCTGCATTGCTAGGACTATAGGAGTACACCACCATACCCACCTAATTTTTTCTATTTTGTGTAGAGATGGGATCTCGCTATATTGCCCAGGCTGGTCTTGAACTCCTGGGCTCAAGTGATCCTCCCGCCTCAGCCTCCCAAAGTGCAGGGATTATAGAAGTGAGCCACCATGCCCAGCCTCAATGAACATTTTAGAAATTAAACTACAGATAAATTCTATTTCTTTATGAAGTGACAAGCAGTATCTATTATATAAATAGTATATAATATATCCAAATAGTACATAATAATAAATAGTATCAACAGTATGACTCAATAATATTGTTACAGGGGGTTTTGGCAACAAAATTCACTTTATTTCCCTCAATGTAATTTTGTAAAACATCAACAGTCTTTAAGATGATTCTAGAAGAATATAGAGAACTCTACATCTCATAAGTAGAACTGATCACCTCTTAGGTTTAAGCTATCAATTTTTTAAAGTTTAATTTCACTTACTAAAAGCTCTGAGAGGGCCAGGTTTCTAAATAAAAGGAATGCCAGAAGGCCAAGTGTTCCAAGGTACACTTGAAACATACCTATCACGCTCTTGGCAAAAGAAGCCCGCTTCAGGGTTGCCAGACCAAGATCTCCAATCTTGACTGAGCCGGTAGGGCCAGTGATAAAGATGTTGTCACATTTAAGATCCCGGTGAATAATAGGTGGAGTTCGAGTATGAAGAAACTGAAGTCCCTTAAGGATCTGACGGCACCAGCTTCTTAGAACTTTGATCTTCATAACTTTAAACCTTTTCAGGTACCTGGAAAACGCAACGTACACCAAACAAGTTATCGATGATATGAGTTTGTTGCTTTGAAGAATTCCACTAAATTCTAACATACCCAAGATAGGAATATCAAATTTAGAATATTAAGATTCAGTAACTTTAAAGGTTAGTGATACCTTTTAGTAAGGTTAAGGTTTAAAATGAAAACTCTATTATGGGCCACAGAAAAATAAGTCCTCCAAATACTTTTTCATCTAAACAATTACAGTATTAGGTAACTAGTTTTTTTCTTAAGGTAATGAGACACCAGGTCGGCAGCATCAGCATTAGCAGTACCTGAATATTTCAGAGCCAAAAATATTTAATTTGTGACTGGTAAGAGAATTCTGACAACAAAGCACAAAAATGAATTCCTTAAAATGAGTTCACTGTTAACATGATTATGAAGCAGAGTTCTGTTTCTGGTAAATGGGTAGAGTATCTCTTCTCAGATACAGATGTATTTACAAACTCAGTCAACATATAAAACTATCTGAAGGCTCTTGAGAGCAGTCAAAATCAGTCATAAGTCAGATAGGATGAAGGAAAGAACTGCTTGAGTTTCCTTCTTTCTATACCTTTTCACCTAAGAGAAGGGTCTGCTAAAACCCAGACGGAAATGAGGACAGAGTCTGGGATGACCACAGCATCCAGAACAGTGCCGTTCAACAGAACTTTCTACAATGGTGGTATGTCCACTAAAGCAGCAACTAGCCAAATGTGACCACATATATATATAAATGTAGATTAATTAAAATAAAAAGATTTCCTTTTTTCAGTTGCCCTAGCCATATTTCAAGTGCTCAACAGCCATATGTGGCAAATAGCTATGGATTTGGACAGTGGACATTATAGAACATTTCCACCACTGCAGAAGGTTTTATCCAACAATGCAGATCTAGGAAGTAAAGAGGAAATCTCAGAAAGGAGGCACAGAAGGAGAGCCTTAACTTCTGCATATTTACTGACCTAATCTCTAGATGACCTCTGAAGTATGTATTATGTGGAACAGATCCCAATTAGCCCAACTAATGCTAAATGAACTGACCAGAGATTTCTGATGGTACTCATTGCAGGGAAGATATACTTTGGGATTGAGTTGCAAGGCATATGTTACCTGGAAATATTCAGGGAAAAAATGAAGAGTACTAAAAATGTTAACTATAAAACATTACATTTTTCTCTTAGTCTCTTTAAAATACATATGACTAGTTTAAAGGAAGATCTATAACACTGTGATATATATGATTCACTTACATATTCTATCACAGTTAGTATGTTTTTCCACTCCTGAATTTGGTTCCTTTTTATAACTTCTCTTTATTGATATTTTCTATTTGTGGAGCCTTACTTTCCTTTACTCTAACATTTGCCCACCATTGTTCTCAGCATTTAGTCTTCCAATTTTGTGTAACAGATACTTACTTCCATTTAACCATGAGTTGCTATGACTTTTTATGTAACTGTATCATAGATGAAAAGTATAGCATAAAGAACAAGTGTCAGAGGGGATAAACAAAACTATTTGTGCAAGGGTCTTACATTTTACATGAAATTGTATAGTATTAATTCTGTATCTTATGTGAAATTGTACAGGATTAATCCCTAAATAAATTATGCAAAGTTAAGGACACAAATACAATCTCTAGAGCAAGCACGTAAGAAAAATGCCAGCTGGGCATGAGAGTGCATGCCTGTAGTCCCAGCTACTTAAGAGGCGGAGGTGGGAGGATCATTTGAGTCCAGAAGTTTAAATCTAGCTGGGGCAACATAATAAGACCTTGTTAATTTGCTTGATCACCTTGAGAGAGAAATGTGACAACTAGGTACCATCAGTGCAGAACAGGCCATAAAAAAAGCTCTCTCTAATATAGTAGCACGTTACTGTAGTCCTTCATTATGACTGATCCTTGTGCAATCACACTGAAAAAGCCTAGTAGTTGAAAAGACCCACCCTAATAACCAGAGCTCCTAATCAGCTTCTCAATACTGAAATATTTACTTATAAACTGGCAATCAACTCATGGTTAAATGGGAGTAATTACAGTACCTATTTTACAAAACTAGAAGACTAAATGCTGAGAACAATGGCTGCCAAATATTAAGGTATAGAAGACATTCAATTCAAATACAGAATTATCAATAAAGAGGTGTAAGTTATTAAAAGGAGCCAACAGAAATTCAAGAGCTGAAAACACAGTAACTAAAGCCTCACTAGGGGGTTTCAACAGCATATTTGAGCACAAAGAAGAAAAAAGGCAGAAAACTTGACAAAAGGTCAACTGAAATTATTCAGCCTGAGGAGAAAGAAAAAAGAATGAAGAAAAATAAACAGAGCTAAAGAGACCTGTGGGACACCATCAAGATTACCAATACAATGGGAGTCCCAGAAGAAGAGTTTAAGAGCAGAAAGGATATTTCAGAAAGTAATGATCACAAATTTCCCAAATTTGGTAAGACATGAATCTATATATCCAAAAAGCTCAGCACACTCCAAAAAGGACAAACACAAATAGACCTACAGTGAGACATATTATATTCAAACTGTTAAAAGACAAAGACAAAGAGAGAATCTTGAAAGTAGCAAGAAAAAACATCATGACCAAGGTATCAAGATTATGAGCCAATTTCTCAGCAAAAACCATGAAGAGGCTAGAAAGCAGTGGGATGACATATTTAAAGTGCTGAAAGGGAAACAAACTAACAAACAAACAAACAACCCTCCCCCCCAACTACCAACCAAGAATTCTACATCCAACAAAATTGTACTGCAGAAATGAAGGAGAATTAAGACATTCCAGATAAACAAAAGCTGGGGGAGTTTGTTAGTAGTACGCCTACCCTACAAGAAATGCTAAATAAAGAGAGTCCTTAGACTGAAATGTAAGGACACTAGATAGTAACTTGAACCCAAAAGAATAAATAAAATCTCTGGCTAAGGTCACAACATAGCTAAATATTCAAACCAATATTAATATAGTTTTGGTTTAAAACTCCTTTTTGTTTCCTACATGATTTAAAAGACGAATGCCTAAAACAATAGTTATAAATTTAAGTTAATGGGAACACAATGTATAAAGACAAAATATGAGACAACAAAAACATAAAATGGGAAGAGGGTGAAGGTGTTTAGGAGCAGAGATTTTATATGCTATTAAAGATAGTTTGATATCTATTCAGAGTAAACTGTTAGAAATTTATTATGTTAATTGTGATCCTCAAGGTAATCACTGAGAAAATATCTTAAAAAATATACAAAAAAAAAAAAAAAGGAAATGAAAAGGGAATCAAGTGGGACAAAAAAAATCAGTTAAATATAAAAAAGCAGTAATGGAGGAGATAAGAAACAAAGGTACAAAACATACAGAACATAAACAGGAAAATGGCAAAAGTCATTCATTATCACTAATTACTTTAAATGTGAATAGATTAAACTCTGTCAAGACAGAGAGGGGCAGAACGAATTAAAAAAAACAGAACTATATGGTATCTATAAGACACTCCCTTTAGATCCAAAGACATAAATAGTTTGAAAATGAAAGGATGAAAAAGATATTCTATACAAATAGGAACCAAAGGAGGGAAAGGTGCCTAAACTAATACCAGAAAATAGACTAAATAAAAAATTGATACAAGAGATAAAGAACATCACATATTAATAAAAGGGCCAATCCACCAAAAAAATTTTAACAATTATAAACATATTCACATCAAACAATAGAGACCCCAGACACATAAAACAAACATTGACAGAACTAAAGAAAGGAATTAGTTAGTTCTACAATAATAGTTGGAGACTTCAATACCTCAACTTTCACTAATGGACAGAACATCTAGACAGAAGATCAGCAAGGAAATAGAGGATTTGAACAACACTATAAACCACCTAAAGGTAACAGCACATTTGAGCACAAAGAAGAAAAAGGCAAAAAACTTGCCTAGAATACACCACCCAAGACAGCTTCATATACATTCCTCTAAAGACACATGGAACATTCCTTCAAGAAATCTCTCAACAAACAAAGTCTAGGACAAGATGGCTTCACTGGTTGAGTTCTGCCAAACATTTAAAGGAAAATTAACACAAATACTTCTCAAACTCTTCCAAAAAGTACAAGAGGAAGAAACATTTCCCAAGTCATTCTATGAGACCAGTATTGCCCTGATACTAAAGATACCAAAAGAAAACTACAGACCAATATCCCTTACAAAGGATGCAAAAATCTTCAAGCAAAATATTAGCAACTGAACCCAACTGCCTAGTAAAAGGAGTACACACCATGACCAAATGGGATTTATTTATGAAATGTAGGGGTGTTTAAACATAACAAAATCAATCTGTATAACACAACATGCGGGGAAGGGGGGACCCTATAATTATTTCACTTGATACATAAAAGCATTTGACAAAATATAACACTCTTTCATAATAAAAATACCTCGCCTGTAATCCTAGCACTCTGGGAGGCCGAGGCGGGTAGATTGCTCAAGGTCAGGAGTTCGAAACCAGCCTGAGCAAGAGCGAGACCCCGTCTCTACTAATAATAGAAAGAAATTAATTGGCCAACTAAGTATATATAGAAAAAAAATCAGCCAGGCATGGTGGCACATGCCTGTAGTCCCAGCTACTCGGGAGGCTGAGGCAGAAGGATCGCTTCAGCCCAGGAGTTTGAGGTTGCTGTGAGCTAGGCTAATGCCACAGCACTCTAGCCCGGGCAACAAAAGCGAGACTCTGTCTCAAAAAAAAAAATACTCACCAGACCAGGAATAGCAGAGAACTTCCTCAACATGATAAAGAGCATTTATGAAAAACCCACAGCTAACATCATACTCAATGGTTAAAGATCACTGGTTTCCCTTAAGATCAGAAATAAGATAAGGATAACCACTGCTATTAAACACTGTACTGGAAGTTCTAGCCAGAACAATTAGACTAGAAAAAGACAAAGTTATCCAAACTGGAAGGTCAGAAGTACAATTATCTCTATTTGCAGATGACATGATCCTATATATTAAAATACCAAAGAAAACACACAGACACACACACACAAGCTAATAAAATAATCAAACAGTTACAAAAGGACAAGATTAACATGCAAAAATCAGTTGCATTTATAGAAACCAGCAATTAACAACCTGAAAAGAAAATTAAGAAAACAATTCCATTTGCAATAGCATCCAAAAGAATAACGTATATAGGAGTAAATTTAACAAGGATGTAAAAGACTCGCACACTAAAAAGTACAAAACACTGCCAAAAGAAATTAAAGAAGACATAAATGGAAAGATACACTGTGTTCATGAATTGGAAGACTTAATAATATATAGATACGTATACCAAGGAAATAGAATTGTGAGTACAGAATAAACCCCCTGCATCTATGGTTAAATGATTTTTGACAAGGTTGCCAAGAGACAACAGTCTCTTTAACAAATAGCGTTGGAACAACTGGACATCAGCATGCACAAGAATGAAATCAGACTCTACTTCACAGCAGATATAAAAGTTAACTAAAAAATGCAAAAACAACCAAAATAGAAGAGTTAAACCAATAAAGCTCTTGTAAGAAAACTTTTAAGTAAATCTGCATGACCTTGGTTTTGGCAATGGAGTCTTAGATATGACAGTAAAAGCATGAGCAACAAAAGACAAAACAGATAATTTGGACTTTATCAAAATTACAGGTACAGGTTGAGCATCCCAAATCTGAGATTTGATATGATTCAAAATCTGAAACTTTTTGAGCTCCAACCTGACATTCAAAGAAAATGCTCATTTGAATATTTTGGATTTTGGGTTTAGGATGCTCAACTGGTGAGCACAGTGCAAATATTCCAAAATCCAAAAATATTTGAAGTCCGAAACACTTCTGGTCCCAAGCATTTTGGATAAGGAATACTCAACCTGTATATCACAGAATATTATCAAGGATGTGAAAAGACAATCTATTGGAGAAAATATTGGCAAATCATTTATCTGATATAGGTCTAATTTCCAGAATACATAAAGAACTCTTATAAATCAACAACAAAAAGATAAACAATCCAACTTAAAAATGGGCAAGGGACTTATTGGTCAACATCATTAATCATTAGATTAATGCAATTCAAATCCATAATGAGACACCATGTCATGTCCAGTAGCATGGCTATTAAAAATACAGTTTCATGGTTCTTCAAAAAGTTAAACGTAAGTCAAAGTTACCATATGACTCAGCAATTCCACTCCTAGGTATATAGCCAAAAGAAAAACAGGGGCTCAAAAAATACTTGTGCACAAATATTCATAGCAGCACTATTTACAACAGCCAAAAGGCGGAAACGGCAGAAATGTTCACCAACGTATGAACAGATAAACAAACTGTGGTATTTCCATGTGTTGGATAGGGATAAGTAGGAGAGGGAACAGATGCTTTGTCTAGGGGGTTTCCATCGAGAAACAGCACTACGAGATGCTTTGTCTACAATAGGAGGAACAAATTGACCAGAGGGAGCTTCTAAGAAAGAACAGATGACATGTCAAGGGGGCTTCCATGGACTGAACAGATATTGGTCTATGACAGGGGGTATCCATGACCTACCAACCAGAAAGCGGTAGAAAGGTCACAAAGTGGAGATAATGACCCAGGGCACAAAAGAGGGTCTTTGGAGCATGCGTGCAAGTAAGGTAACAGTACCCTCAAGTGACCTACCCTCATAAACATAGTAAAAATCCCACCTACCCGAGCCATGATGGTTTACAAATACTATGGCAATCCCCAGAAATTGCCAGACAAAGATAGAAAAGGGGAGGATTTGCCATTCTTGGAATTCTCCACCTTTTTCCAAGAAAAATCATGAATATTCTGCCCCTCACTTAGCACAGAATTTAGTAATCAGCATAAAGAGGAAAAATCTTATTAAATTCAGGGTCTCCTCCACTTCCAGGGGTAGACCCAGTCCACCTTCAGAACATTTATGCTTTAATAAATTTTAGCACTTTGCTTGCTTGCATCTGCTTGGTCTACTCATTTGCTCCAGTACCAATAACCATTCTTCGGTACTGGGAACCAAGAACCAGGAAACACGACATAACATTTGGTCCCCATACCTGACACATGCAATAGAATATTATTTAGTCATAAAAGGGAATGAAGTACATTCAGATAAATGCTACAACATGATGATCTTCAAAAATATAATTTATGCTAAGTGAAAGAAGCCAAACACAAGGGTCACAACATATACTTTATGACTCCATTTATAGGAAACGTCCTCATTAGATAAATCTATGGAGACAGTAAGCAGTTGGTGGTTCCAGGGGCTGGGGGTAGGAGAAAATGCAGAGTTGTTCCATGGCTATAGACTTTTAGTTTTGTGAGATGAAAGAGTTTTGGATATTGTACAGAAATGCGTATGTATTAATACTACTGAACTGGATGCTTTAAATGGTAAAGATGGGCTGGGCATGGTGGCTCAAGCCTGTAATCCTAGCACTCTGGGAGGCTGCGGTGGGAGGACTGCTTGAGGCCAGGAGTTTGAGACTAGCCTGAGCAAGACCAAGATCCTGTCTCTACAAAAAAATAGAAAAATTAGCCGGGCATGGTGGTGTGTGCCTGTAGTCCCAGCTACTTGTGAGGCTGAGACAGGAGGATCATTTGAACCCATAAGTGTGAGGTTGCAGTGAGCTATGATGACACCACTGTACTCTAGCCATGGTAACAGAGCGAGACTCTATCTCAAAAAAAAAAATTTAAGATGGTAAATTTTGTTGTATATTTTTTACCGTAATAAAAAATCGCATCCACAACTACTAGCAATCAGCTAGTCCAACCCCTTGTTTTTCAGATGGGAAACTGAGGCCCAGGTAAGGGCAGCTACTTGCCCATAATCAGTTAGTCAGAGGCAGAGGTAGGAGTAGAAGTCACAGCTCCAAGTCTAGTACAATTTTTATTACATTCTCCTATTGCCACAGACTCTGAGGCTCAGAAACTAAAATAGATAATGCTGGGAAAAGAGAACTTTAAATGTAAAAAGAAAAATGCCTAAGAATTTATATAATGTGCAATTAAGGACTAACTATGCCGGATGGACTAGATGAAAATGTTTAGGAACTTGATAGATGTGGTGGTTACACAACATTGTGAATGTACGAATGCCACTGAATTGTACAGTGTAGAACAGTTAATTTCATATGTGAATTTTGTCTCAATTTAAAAACCAAGTATAAATTTATTTCCATTTCCTGATCCAAATTTTTTAACCCACACATTCTCATCTTATTTTTCAGGTTTGGGTGCTGTATTTGTTTCAATTTAAATATTTATACATGTGGAACTAAGGTAGAAACTCAAAAGCCCCCAAAAGCATGTATTTTGGCACTAATTCCCATTCTGTCCCAATCTGCCTCTCCTAATGCTGCCAATGGTCCTTGTTATTCTCTATTCTTCCAGCTATAAAAACAAAATCTGTATACATACATCTTGCTTAGGAATCTGTTAATATATATATCCTCAATACCAGCCATTACCTTTAAAAATTTTTTTTTGGGCCGGGCGCGATGGCTCACGCCTGTAATCCTAGCACTATGGGAGGCCGAGGCAGGCGGATCACTCGAGGTCAGGAGTTCAAGACCAGCCTGAGCAAAAGTGAGACCCCGTCTCTACTAAAAATATAGAAATAAATTAATTGGCCAACTAAAATATATAGAAAAAATTAGCCGGGCATGCTGGCACACGCCCGTAGTCCCAGCTACTTGGGAGGCTGAGGCAGAAGGATTGCTTCAGCCCAGGAGTTTGAGGTTGCTGTGAGCTAGGCTGACACCACAGCACTCTAGCCCAGGCAACACAATGAGACTCTGTCTCAAAAAAAAAAAAAAAAATTTTGTTTTTAATTATGATGAGCACATAATAGTTTTATATATTTACAGAGTATGTGATGCTTTGATACAGGCTTACAAAGTATATTAATCAAATCATGGTAATGGGGGTATCCATCACCTCAAGGATTTGTCATTTCTTTGTGTTAGGAAAATTCCAATTCCTCTTTTTTAGTTATTTTAAAGTATACTATAAATTTTTGTTGACCATAGTCACTTTGTTGTGCTATCAAATATTGGTCCTTCTATCTATCTAACCATATTTTTGTACCCATTAGTCATACCTGCTTTATCACTCCTTCCCCACTACCCTTCCCAGACTCTGGTAACCATCATTCTACTCTATTTCTCCATGAGATCAACTATTTTAATGTTTAGCTGCCACATATGAGTCATAATATGCAAGATTTGTCTTTCTGTGCTTGGCTATTTCACTTAATATTAATATAATGTTCTCCAGTTCCATCCACGTTGTTGCAAATGACAGGATTTCATTCTCTTTTGTGGCTGATTATTTTTCCGTTGTGCACATGCACCACACTTTTTTATCAATTCATCCACTGATGGACACTTAGGTCCATTCCAAATAATAGCTATTGTGAAAAGAGCTGTAAACCTAGCAGTGTGATTGCCAGGTCATATGGTAGTTCTCTTTTTTTAGTTTTCTGAGGAACCTTCATCCTGTTCTCCATAGTGGTTGCACTAATTCACATTTCCACCAAGAGTGTATGAGGGTTCTCCTTTCCCCATATCTTCGACAGCATTTGTTATTGCCTGTCTTTTTGATAAAAGCCATTCCAACTGGGGTGAGATGATATCTCATTGTAGTTTTGATTCGCAGTTCTCTGATGACTAATGATGTTTGGCATTTTTTTCATAAACATGTTGGCCACTTGTGTGTCTTCTTTTGAGAAGATTCAGATCTTTTGCCCATTTTTAAATGGGATTATTTGATTTTTTCCTACTGAGTTGTTTGAGCTTCCTATATATTTTAATTATTAATCCTTTGTCAGATGGGTAATGTGTAAATATTTTCTCCCATTCCATAGGTTGTCTCTTCACTTTGTTGACTGTTTCCTTTGCTGTGCAGAAGCTTTTTAGCTTGATGTTATCCAATTTTGCATTGGTTACCTGTGCTTTGGGGGTATTACTCAAGAAATCATTGCCAGATAAATGTCCTGGAGTGTTTCCCAAATATTTTCTTTCAGTAGTTTCAGTTTCAGGTCTTAGATTTAAGTCTTTAATCCATTTTGATTTGACTTTCTTATATGGTGAGCAGTAAGAGTCTAGTTTCATTCTTCTGCATATGGACATTCCTCAGCACCATTATTGAAGAGACTGTCCTTTCCCCAATGTATGTTCTTGGCACTTTTGTTGAAGGTAAGTTCAATATAGATGTGTGGCTTTATTTCTGGGTACTCTATTCAGGTCCACAGGTCTTTGTTTCTGTTTTTATACCAGTTATCATGCTGTTTTGGTTGTTACAGCTCTGTAGTATAATTTGAAGTCAGATGTTGTGACTCCTCCAGTTTTGTTCTTTTTGCTCAGGATGGCTTTGGCTATTCTGGGTCTTTTGTGGTTCTGTATAAATTTCAGGATTGTTTTTTCTATTTCTGTGAAGAATGTCATTGGTATTTTGATGGAGATTGCACTGAATCTGTAGATTGTTGTGGGTAGCATGGACATTTTAACAATATTGATCTTCCAACCCATGAGCATCAAATAATCTTTTCATTTGTTTGGTGTCCTCTTCAGTTTCTTTCACCAATATTTTACAGTTTTCATTGTAGAGATCTTTCTCTTATTTGGTCACGTTTATTCCTGGGTATTTTATTTGTAGCTATTGTAAATGAGATTACTTTCTTGGTTTCCTTCTCAGATTATTTGCTACTGATTTTTGTATCCTGCAACTTTACTGGATTTACTTATTAGTTCTAATCATTTGCTGTTGTGGAGTCTTTAGGGTTCTCTAGATTGTACTGTCCGCAAACAAGCATGGCTTAACTTCTTCCTTTCCAATTTGGATGTCCTTCATTTCTTTCTCTTATCTGATTGCTCTAGCTAGGACGTCTAGTACTATGTTGAATAACAGTGGTGAAAGTGGGCATCCCTGTCTTGTTCCAGACCATAGAGAGAAGGCTTTCAGTTTTTCCCCATTCCATATGATACTAGCTGTGGGCCTGTCATAAATGGCTTTTACTGTGTTGTGGTATGTTTTTTCTACATCACTTGAGAGTTTTGTTTTGTTTTATCATGAAGGGATATTGAATTTTATCAAATGCTTTTTCAGCATCAATTGAAATGATCATGTGGTTTTTGTTCTACGTTCTGGTGATGTGATGTATGGGTTGGTATGCATGTTGAACCATCCCTGCATCCCTGGGATGAACCCACTTGATCATGATAAATAATCTTTTTGATGTGTTGTTAAATTTGGTTTGCTAGTATTTTGTTGAAGATTTTTGTGTCTGTGTTCATCAGAGATATTGGCCTGTAGTTTTATTTTTTTTGTTGTGTCTTTGCCTGGTTTTGGTATCAGGGTGATACAAACCTTGTACAATGAGTTTGGGAGTATTCCCTCCTCCACCATTTTTTGGAATAGTCTACTGCATCGGTATTAGTTCTTCCTTGAATGTTTGGTACTACTGAGCATTGAAGCCATCAGTTCCTGGGCTTTTCTCTGATGGGAGACTTTTTACTACTGCTTCTATCTCATTACTTCTTATTGGTTTATTCAGGTTTTTGGATTTCTTAATGGTTCAATCTTGGAAAGGTTATATGTATGTGTCTAGGAATTTATCCATTTCTTTTAGGTCTTCAAATTTATTGGCATATAGTTGCAGCACATAGTCTCTAATGATCCTTTAAATTTCTATAGTATCTGTTGTACTAATGGCTCCTACATCATCTCAGATGTTACTTATTTGGGTCTTAGTATGGCTAAAGGTTTGTAAATTTTGTTTATCTTTCGATTCAAAAAACCAACTTTTCATTTCACTGATCTTTTGTAAATTTTTGTTTCTTTCAATTTCATTTTATTTTTGCTCTGCTCTTCTATCATTTCTTGTCATCTACTAATTTTGGGTTTGGTTTGGGTTTGGAGAAAGAACAAGCTTTTCTCGTTCTTTACAACACATCATTAGGTAGTTTATTTGAAGCCTTTCACTTTTTTGATGTAGGCACTTACCACTAAAAACTTTGCCCTTAGTACTGTTTTTGTTGTATCCCAGAGGTCTCTGTATGTTTTCTTTTCACTTTCATCTCTTTTAAGAAATTTTTAAATTTGCTTCTTGATCTCTTCACTGACTCATATGCTCATTCAGGAGCATATTATTTAATTTCCATGTGTTCGTATGGTTTCCAATATTTCTTGTTATTGATTTCTAGTTTTATTCCATTGTGGTCAGAGAAAATACTTGATATGATTCCAGTTTTTTAAAATTTTCTATGCCTTGTTTTGTGGCCTAATATATGGTCTATCCTTGAGAATGATCCATGAGCTGAGAACATGTATTCTGCAGCTGTTGGAATAAACGTTCTGTAAAAATCTATTAGGTCCATTTGGTCTATAGTGCAGATTAAGTCCAATGTTGATTTTTTTGTCTGGATTATGTATCCAATGCTGAAAGTGGGGTGTTGAGGTCTCCAACTATTATTTTATTGGGTTCTATCTCTCTTTTTAGCGCTGATAATACCTGCTTTCTGTATCTGGGTGCTCAAGTGTTGGGTGCATATATATTTAGAGGATATCATATTCTCTTGCTGAATTGACCCCTTTGTCATTATATAATGTATCTTGTCTCTTTTATAGTTTTTGTCTTGAAATTTTTTTATCTGATAGAAATATAGCTACTCCTGCTCTTTTTTGGTTTCTGTTTCTATGAAGTATCTTTTTCCATCCTTTTAAGTCTATGTGTGTCTTTATAGGTGATGTGGGTTTCTTGTAAACAACATATAGTTGGATCTTGTTTATTGTACCCATTCAGCCACTCTATGTCTTTTGATTGGAGAGTTTAGTCCATTTACATTCAATGTTATTACTGACAGGTAAGAACTTACTACTGTCATGTTGTTGATTTCTGGTTGATTTTGGTCCTCTCATCCTTCCTCCCTCCCTCCCTCCCTTCCTTCCTGTCTTTTGTTGTATAAACGTGATTTTCTCTGGTAGTGTATTTTAATTTCTTGCTTTTCATTTTTCTGTGTATCTGTTGTAGGTTTTTTGATTTGAGATTACTGTAAGACTTGCAGAAAATTTATAACCAAATATTTTAAACACCTGACAACTTAATTCTGCTTACAACAATCAAGCAAGCAAAGAGAAATCTAAAAGAAACTGCATTTTATCTCCATCTCCCCCTCCCTGTTTTTTGACTTTTTTGTTGTTTCCATTTATCTTTTTATACTGTCTATCTCTTTAAAAGTTCTTATTTTTGATAGGATATTAAGGTCTATTAAGGAATATTCTCTGTTATTTCTTTGAATAAACTTTCTACCCCAATCTATCTTTACCTCCTCTTTAAGCCCAATAACTCTTGTATTTGCCCTTTTGAGGCTATTTTCTAGATCTTGTAGACATACTTCATTCTTTTTTGTTCATTTTTCTTTCTCACTTCTGTGTATTTTCAAATACTGTCTTCAAGCTCACTAATTCTTCTTAATCAATTCTGCTTAATCAATTCTGCTGCTGAGAGCCGCTGATGTATTTTTCAGTTTGTCAATCAGCTCCAGAATTCCCTCTTGATTTTTATTATCTTAATCTCTTTGTTAAATGTCTTTGATAGGCTTCTAAATTCCTTCTCTGTGTTGTCTTGAAGCTTATTGAGCTTCTTCAGAACAGCTATTTTGAATTCTTTGTCTGAAAGGTCAAAGAATATCTCCATCACTCCATGATTGGTCACTGGTACCTTGTTTAGTTTGTTGAGTGAAGTCATGTTTTCCTAGATGTTCTTGATGCTTGTCAGTGTTCACTGATGTCTGGGCACTGAAGAGTTAAGTACTTATTCTAATCTTCATAGTCTAGACTTGTTTGAACCCATCCTTCTTGAGTAGGCTTTCCAGGTATTCAAAGGGAATGGAGTGTTATAATCTAAGTCTTTGATCTCTACAGTCGTATCAGCACTGGGTGTGCCCCAAACCTAGTAGCACAGTGACTTTTGCAGAGTCCTGGTGGTACTGTCTTGGTGGACTTGGATAAGACATAGAAGAACTCCCTGGATTACCAGACAAAGTCTCCCACTCTCTTATCTCACTCTCCATGCTGGTCTACTGGAGTTGGGGGAGGAATGCCATGGGTATTCCCTATCGCCACTACAGATGGGACTATAGGTTACACCTGAAGCCAGCTCAGTCTCACCCAAAGCCTATGGTGACTGCCCTCTGGCTACCTCAGATATTTATTCAAAGATCCAGGGCTCTTTAGACAGCACATGGTGAATCTTGCCAAGGCTGGGTCCTTCCTTTCCTTTCAAAAAAGCAGATTTCCTTCTGGCCCAGAGTCCAGGAACTAAGACCCGAAATCAAGGGCTTCAGGAGTCTGCTTGGTACTTTGTTGTGGCTGGGCTACTACCCAAGTTGCAAGACAAAGCTCTTTGTGCTCTTCTTTCCCCAAGCAGAGGATGACTCACCTCAAGCTGCACTGCTTCAAGTTGGGGGAGAAGTTGGGGAGAACAAAGGCACTCAGCCACAACCGCTGGTGTCTCACTGGGTCATGTGCACCCCACATCCACTGGCTCTGAGCCAGCACAGCTGCAGGACTTGCCCAAGGACTACAGTCTTCGTGGCTTGACTGCTTTATGAATTTATTCCGGGCCCCAGGCCACTTTCGTTAGCTGGTGGTGGCACTAGCCGGAACTCAGGTTTCTACCACTGGGGCGGAGAATTCCACTCTTGTCCAGCTGATCTAAATGCTCCCTCTGTGGGTGCTGGCGGAATTCTGCCCTGTGTAGTGTTCCTTTGTGATAGGGCAGCCCTGAGTTCCAATACAAAGTCCCACAATCAGTCCACTCTCCCTTCCCCCAGGCACACAGATTCTTTCTCCACCCAGCCTATGCAGGCGCAGCACTTGGGTGGGGGTGGGGAGTGGCATAGGCAGTGCAAAACAGTCTTTCCTGCCCTCTTCAGTGCCTCTTTCCCTGATAAAATGTTAAAATCAGGTACTGTGATCACCCGATTTTTGGTTCTTCTAAAGGTGCTTTCTTGAGTGGACAGTTGTTGAATTTGGGGTTCATGAGGAAGAATGTTCACTGGAGGGTTTTATTCAGCCATCTTGCTCCACCCACTTCCTAATTCATGTTAAATGTTGCTTTTCCTCATTCTATTCTTTCCTTTTAGATAATTAAATTTAATTAGGTCTTCTCACTCCTTATTTTATCCTCTTTTAATATTTTCTGTGTCTTTTTCTGCTTTCTGTTGTTTTCTGATTTCCTCCTATTCATTCTGGTCAACTCAGTCTGTTGTTTAATTTAAGCACTGAAGTTTTAATTTTAATGATTTGTTCTTATTTCTAGAAGTTCGTCAGATCCTTTTCAATTATGCCTGTCCTTTTTTTAATGATGTCCTATTCCTTCATTACGGCTTTTATTCCTCCTTCTTTTTTCTTTCTATACTTTATATATACTTACATATATCTCTACTGACCATCTTTGTATAAAATTATTTTGTAGTCACTCTCAGGCTTGTCCATAGTATCATTAATTGCTGCAGTGCTATTTTCTGGTTGTGTTTGTTCACCTTTACTGGTGTGATATGCAACTTGTGAGGGCATCTTCTTTGGAAAACTGTTTTGTCCCTGGATACTGTACTCGATGAACTATGAAAATATTCCTTGGAGTTTTGTTTCAGTTATGGATCAATTATGATGTGCACTCCTTGGCTTGGAATTCTTACACCAAGCAGGAAGTATAAATCTGTATTATAAAGCCAGCTACGTATAAGATGAAAGAATACAGAATAAACACGAACACTCTTTGGAGAGGCAAAGAGATGGGAATTTCTATTTTTCATAGGGACTTACTTCCCTTTTATCTACAGTCTTGTGCAGAGGTGCAAAATTCCTTGTAGCTTTCAGTGGCTGAGACACCAGATTCTCCCTTTTCAGGGATAATTCAGTGTTTTGACACACACTAAGTTGCAGCTCTCTTCTCTACCTAGTTCTAAGGCCTTTTGTCCTTGCATGAACACTAAAACTCTAGTATCCACTCCTTAAGCCTTATATCTGGTGTGAAACCCTGATAGACTGCCAAGGCATACATGTCTCTTTTAGCTTTGAATTACCTCTTCTTTGCTTACTAACTGGAGGTTACCCTTTCTTTCTTTGAAGCTTGGATATATACCGAAAAACTTTTATTGTGTTCCACATTTTAATTTGTTGATGGGGAATGGTAATTCCATTGGGGCTTGGCCTACTATGTACCCAAACATATATTAATAATAAGAATTCTGGAAGACTACGAAAAGGTGTTGCCATAAACAAAGTTGGAAAAGTTGGGTGGAGAAATCGGGATTTGTGGGAGTGAAATTACCTGTTGACATTTCGACATGCTAATCTTAAGCATTTAAGAGTTAAATGCAAGTGACTATATCCAGGAGCTACAAGAATGTTTGAAAGATCTGAGAGAAACCAGCTCAGTAGTATTAATTTAAAAAATAAAGAATAAATACATAACATAGTGACAATTTTTAAAAATCCAATTCCTCCACAATTAAAAAATGTATAACAAGTAATTAACAACAGGTTCCTCTCTGGGGACAAATAGATATTCTAAGAGATTTGGGATTCCAAAGGCACACTCCCAACTCTTATCTAAAGCTCTTTATAATAGGTAACAGAGAATTTGTGTATTTTACCTGTTTGTTTGAAAAGGATGATAAGTCTAGCTCTTTTGGGACCAATTTTAGATGTTTTAAGAAATAGAACTACAAGAATTTTTTAGTGATAATTGTCATAATGCAATTTTATCTGATATAAAACTTGAACAGATATAGCAAAAACTAATACAAGTGATACATGAGTAACATTTCTCAATAAACTTTAATCTCATTTTAACCACTAGAGGGCTACCTTGACATTTGATTTCTGATCCCTCAGCCACTGAATTTTAGAAACAACTATTAGTATGACTTAAAATAACTAAATATTCTGCAATAACTTCTCGTTTCAATTCTTACTAATAAATAATTATCAAATCACTTTATACAGCAGAGGACTCTGTGGGCAAGGAAATATGCTAATAACAGTTGGAAGAACTGTTCCATCCTTAGTAGGCTGTGCTACAGAACTGGTAAGCCTGAAATTACAAAAATCAAATTCTCTCAGTCAGGTTTTATAATATTGATGGACTTACGTTTTAAGTGTTCCAGATGTCATAAGTTCAGTCACCAAAACAATGCACTTCTTTCCTTTTACTGTGGATTCCCAGGAATCATAGAATCGAACGATATTGGGATGCTGAAGACCCTTTAACATTTCAGCCTCTTCTTTAAATCTCTGCCTCTCAGACTTTGTTAACTTTCGATCCTGAAATCAAAAACCAAAACAGAATGTGGTTTAAAACAATAAAATACCAAGTCATGCAGTTAAACCTAGACGCTAAACATGTGCTAAAACATAATCAAAGGGGTTAAGATAAAAGAGGACCACTAAAGTTACTAATGACAGGTTTATCAGCCTATCTTAATTAAGAATGAGAACATCTGTACTCTCGTATTTTTCTGAAATAAAAAAAAAAAAGAATGAGAACAGGGTAAAGTGTGTTTAAGAAAATTTTGAATTATAAAGTCATGCTTGGGATTTTAGTATCTTTATTGTTAATGTGTACCTCAGATATAGTCTCATTTTGTAAGGTGCAGTTAGTTACCTTGCTACTTCCAAAATAAATCATTAACTGCTAGAGATGCAATTTAATGTCATGGAATGAACATGGATTTTGGAGGCAGAAAGATCAGAATATAAATTCCAGTCTGTGTTCTATCTTTACATTGATTAAAATTTCCTTTATGAATATATTACCATCACCTCACAAGGATTGTTGTGAGAATTAAGTAATCTAATAGGTATCTTTTAATCACATGTTTAAAATGCCAGGAATTTCATAGGTTAATTCACTTCTTATCTGAGATGATTTGGGGGAAACATGCAATCTGTTATTCTTCCCTCCACAATGTCCCATACAAACCCTGAATTTTTATGCAAATTACAATTGAAACTATGTTATATTAATATTCTGTTCAAGCATATAAAACCTATTTTCCAGGCATATAATAATACATCTACCATACTGTTAATTAAACATTACAGATACAATTTACACCCTTCTGTGTTGCCTTCCTCATTCCTACTCCTTACCTTGAATAACCACCAACCTTGAATTTGGACGCATCATTCCCATACGAGCCTTTATTCTTTGTATGAAATGTTAAAATTTCATAAAATGATGTTAAAGAGTATTCTTTAGAAGCTTGCTTTTTAAACTAAACATTGTTTGAGATCAGTCAGCATAGTATACAAAAACACAGTAAGATATCTTACATACAATAAAATATCCACTGCATTATTGTAACCTGGTTTCACTTGTTTTCACTGCTATGTGGTTTTCCACTGTTTGAATACATAATAATATATAATCCATTACTGAGGAATCTTTAGGCCGCTTTTCATTTTTGCCACTACAATACTACAATAGTGTTGTGATGTCAATCTCCGTGGGCATATGTGTAAGAGTGTCTATAAGACACTGGTTCTCAATTTGTGGCCCTTAAACTCCTTTAAGGCAGGTTTATGAATCTGTGTGAAAACAAATCTTTGTTTTTCATTAACTTCAAATTGAAATTTGACATTCCCTTCAATTATGACTGTATGGCCGGGTGCGGTGGCTCACACCTGTAATCCTAGCACTCTGGGAGGCCGAGGCAGGCGGATTGCTCAAGGTCAGGAGTTCAAAATAGTCTCAGCAAGAGCGAGATCCAGTCTCTACTAATAATAGAAAGAAATTAATTGGCCAACTAAACATATATAGAAAAAATTAGCCGGGCATGCTGGCACATGCCTGTAGTCCCAGCTACTCGGGAGGCTGAGGCAGAAGGATCGCTTGAGCCCAGGAGTTTGAGGTTGCTGTGAGCTAGGCTGACGCCACGGCACTCTAGCCCGGGCAACAGAG
>CAUYRT010007416.1:0-13385 GCA_963574885.1 Lepilemur ruficaudatus
CAATAAAGTGTGTCATGCAAATTTTTTGGTTTCCCAGTGAATATAAAAATTATATTTACACTATACTGTAATATATTAGGTGTGCAATAGCATTATGTCTAAAATTCAATGTACATACCTTAGTTAAATATACTTTATTGATGAAAAATGCTAACAATTATCTGAACCTTCAGTGAGTCATAATCTTTTTGCTGGTTGAAGGTCTCACCTCCACATTGGTGGCTGCTGACTGATCAGGGTGTTGGTTGCTGAAGGTTGAGGTAGCTGTGGCAATTTCTGAATATAAGACAACAATGATGTTTGCTACATCAATTGATTCCTTCTTTCATGAAAGATTTCTCTTTAGCATATTATGCTGTTTGATAATATTTAACCCACCATAGAACTTCTTTCAAAATTAGAGTCAATCTTCTCAAACCCTACTGCTACTTTACCAACTAAGTTTATGTGATATTTTAAATTCTTTGTTGTCATTTGAACAATGTTCACAAGCATTTTCACCAGAAGTAGATTCATCTTAAGAAACCAGTTTCTTTGCTCATCCATAAGAAGCAACTCCTCATCCATTCAAGCTTTTTCATGAGATTGCAGCAACTCAGACACATCTTCAGGCTTCATTTCTAATTCCATTTCACTGCTATTTCCACCATATTTGCAGTTACTTTCTTCACTGAAGTCTTGAACCTCTAAAAGTCATCCATGAGGGTTAGAATCAACTTCTTTCAGAATCTTGTTAATGTTAGTATTTTGGTCTCCTCCCATAAATCACAAATGTTTTTAAAGTGGTGACTCTTTCCCAGAAGGTTTTCAATTTATTTTGCCCAGATCCATAAGAGAAATCACTATTTATGGTAGTTATAGTCATAAAAAATGTATTTCTTAAATAATAAGACTTGAAAGTTGAAATTACTCCTTGATCCACGGACTGCAGAATGGGTGTTATGTTAGCAGGCATGTAAATAAAATTAATCTTCTTGTGCATCTCCTTCAGAGCTCTTGAGTGACCAGGTGAATTGCCAATGAGCAGTAATATTTAGAAAAGAATCTGTTTTTCCTGAGCAGTAGATCTTAACAGTGAGCTTAAAATATTCAGTATATCATGCTGTAAAAAAATATATTTAATCCAGTCTTTGCTGTTCTATTTATAGAGCACAGGCAGAGTAGATTTAGCATAATTCTTAAGGACACTAGGATTTTTAGAATAGTTATGAGCATTGGCTTCAATGTCAAGTCACTAGCAGCATTAGCCCCTAATAAGAGAGTCAGCTTGTTCTTTCAAGCTTTGAAGCCAGGCATTAACTTCTCTTCTCTGGCTCTGAAAGTCCTAGATGGCATCTTCTTCCAATAGAGGACTGTTTTGTTTACATTGAAACTTTGTTGTTCAGTGTAGTGACCTTCATCAATAATCTCAGCTAGATCTTCTGGATAACTTGCTGTGCTGTCTCCATTAGCACGTGCTGTTTCATCTTGCCTTTTTATGTTATGGAAATGGCTTCTTTCCTTAAATCTCATGAACCAACATCTGCTAGCTTCAAACACTTTTTCTGCAGCTTATTCACTTCTCTCACCTTTATAGAATTGAAGAGAGTTGTTAGGGCCTTGCCCTGGATTAGGCTTCAGTTTAAGGGAATGTTGTGGCTGGTTTGATTTTCTATCCAGACCGTCAAAACTTTCTCCATATCAGCAACAATGCTGTTTCACTTTCTTATCATTCCTGTGTTCACTGGAGTAACACTTTTAATTTCCTTGAGGAACTTTTCCTTTGCATTCACAACTTGGGGTTATCTTTTTTGCACAGGAGGTCTAGCTTTCAGCCCATCTTGGCTTTTGACATGACTTCTTCACTGAGTTTAATCATTTCTAGCTTTTGATTTAAAGCAAGAGTGGGACCCTTCCTGTCACCTGAACACTTAGAGGCTATTGTAGGGATATTAATTGGTCTAATTTCAATATCGTTGTGTCTCAGGGAATAGAGAAGCCCAAGAAGAGTGGGAGGGAAGGGGCATGGCTGGTAGATGAAGCAGTCAGAACACACACAACATTTATGGATTAAGTTCACCGTATTATATTGGAGAGATTTGTGGAGTCCCAAATCAATTACAATGGTAACATCAAAGATCACTGATCACAGATCACCATAAAAAATATAATAGTGGAACAATTTAAAACATGATGAGAATTATCAAAATGTGACATAGAGACATGAAGGGAGCACACACTGTTGGAAAAATGGTGCTGACAGACTTGCTCTATGCAGGGTTGCCACAAATCTTTTATTTGTAAAAACCACAGTATCTACTGAGCACAATAAAGCAAAGTGCAATAAAACAAGGTATTCCTGTACCATAAAGTGGGTGGCTTATAAACAACAGAAATTTATTTCTCATACTTCTGGAGGCTGGAAGTCTGATACCAGGGTACCAGCGTGGTCATGTTCTGGTGAGGGCCCTTTCTGCTAACTTCTCACTGTTTCCTCACATGGTAGATGAGATGAACCTGTGGTCTCTCTAATACGGGCACTCATCCCAATCATGAGAGCTCTGCCCTTATGACCTAGTTACTTCCCCCAAGCTCCACTTCCTAATGCTATCACCTCGAGGGATAGGATTTCAACACATGAATTGGGGGAGAACACAAACATTCAGATCCTACCATGGAAGGATGAGGGTTGGGATCTCCTCACCCACCGTCTTGCTGACGTCTTTCCCTGGATTATTTATTAGTGAATTGCTATTAAGCACTCAGGCAATGGCTGCTTTCTCCATACCTGAAATATGAAAATGTTATAAAGCAGAAAGATTTTGGGATTCAGATGAGGGAGAAGGTAGTTTATGACTTGAAGTCTTTGGGAAAAGAAGTTCTGGGGAAGATCAGGTGCATTCAAAATTATGTTTAAAATATGTTGTTGGAATTTGGATGTGGTGGGATCAAGGGCCTCCAAACAAATTCAGAGCAAGTATCACCCAGATGAAAGAACAATGGAAAGGGATGGCTGAAGAGCAAGATTCAGGCACGCCTGTGTCCTGCTACTGTTCAAATACCTAAAAACAGTCAAGACTTGATTCCTAACTAACCAGTTTTGCAGAACACACTCATGGAGACATTGGGGTTACTTTACACACTTGCATTTCTTAGCAGATAGGCATATTTCCTGGACTCCCTAATAACAGAAAGGCATTAACTCCTGCCCCAAACACCACCCAATGAGTATGGCAGAACCTTGTACCATGTGCAGTATTAGCATCCCAGAGAAGGTTTAGGGAGCCTGGGGATGTCATAAATACAACTGGGAACATACAGTGTTGCCTCATGGTCGAGGGATCTATCCCCATGCAGAAAAGTTCGATATCTTTTGCCACTAAATGAATCTCTGTTGTGTAGGATCCTTCTCTTACTGTTACGATATATTATCCACGTAAGTGGGTATTGTTAGAATCCCCTGTATCACAAGAGTAAACATTCTAGGTAGAAGAGACTGTATATACAAATGCATGAAAGCAGGAAGGAATGGTATTAGAAATTAATATTTATGAAGAAAATAAAGGAAGATAAATCAGGAGAGAAACTTTGGTGCTAGATCAGGAAGATTCCTAAATCTTCGTCCAGGAAGGTTTTATTATTTTTTTTCTATAGGCATTACAGAGTCATTGAAGACTATTAAGCAAATGACTGTCAAAATAGCTTATATTTAACAAGATTGAGGGAGTATAATAGAGAAGTAAATAACTCATTCTTTGGAGTTAGGCATCTGGATTCAAATTCCAGCTCTATTATTTATTTGCTATAAGACTTTAGACAGTGTCCTTATGTTTTCCATGCCTCAGCTCTTTCCTCTGTACAATGGAAATAATAGTAATTCCTAACCAATATGGTTCTTGTTGGAATCAAATGAAATAGTAGGTATAAGGTGTTCAGAGTAAGCCTTAAAAATATTAGCTATTGTAAAGAAGAAATTTCATTTACTTGGCAAGAAGTAACAAATCCTTTTCGGCAAGAGAGCTATTTTGTTGAGGAAATTATTTTGATATTCTCTCTCATAACTGAGTTTGAAGAGGCTCTATGATTGTGGATACTAAAGTTTCCTAGAAAAAAGGAATCTGTACTATAAAATAAAAGGAGAAAAGGCAGGTTTTAGGCAGAAAGTAGATGACTTCAGCTTTGGATTTGTTAAGCTTATGTGGCCTGTATGAAGACTAGGTGTGAGTGTTTAGTGGTCAGACAAGAACAGGCATCTAGCACTTAGAAGTGAGCTTGGGGCCAAAACGACAGATATGTATATAAATTTTCTGTAAAAGAATCATATTTGATGTTTTAAGGCATTCTACCTAGTTTGGGTCACTTAGTTATAAAAGCACTTGTTGATTGTTTCTTTTGTGCCAGGTATTTTCAGAGTTGCACATGAACCTTATCTCATTTAGTCCTCAAACCAATTCCTTGAGGTTGCATTTTTTTCTTAACAGATATGAATATTCCGATCTAGGAGCTAAATTTAAGTACATCACAAACCACTTTATGGCACTTACAGCATGGCAGATACCCTTCTAAGCTTTCCACAAACTTTATTTAATCTTCATAAAACCTTTATGAAGCAGGCACTATTAATTGTCTTTTTGTTATGGAGGAAGAAACTGTGTCCACCATTCCATGGTTTGTTAGTAAGTGGCTGAGCTGAAATTTAATCCCACACATACTGAACTTTGAATCCATGCTCTTAACCTCTTTGTTAGCTGTGTCTCTAAAAAACTTGCCCAAGCCTGAAAATCTTAAGTGGTTGATGCAGGATTCCAGGCAGAATCTGTCTCATTGAAAGTCCATGCTCAACCTATTGCATATACCCATTGTCTCCCAAAAAGTACTTAGGATGCTGGCAAAGAGGGCCAGGGCCAAATAAAAAGAATTTCTTACTCAATGATCTGGCATTCTTAGGTTTAGGTCCTCAACTATCTGGCTCTATTTACTTCATGTCTGGTCTCATTCTACTACCTTCCAAACGCTTTCAAAGCAATCCACTAGCTCTCTTCTCTGTTTCTGTTCTTGCAGATTTCCATGATTTTTTCAGGTAAATTTGATTTGTCTTAACATCACATAAGACTACAGCTTTCCTCTCTATGTATGACTCAGAGAGTCTGTTAATGATGTCTGGGTAATATCCTCCCAGTGTGCCCTGGCTGTCCTGACCTCTATTTCATGGGGATAGTCCCCCTCTTGGATAATTTAGCCAATCAGGCAGATCCAGGCAGTAGGAGTTGATAAGATTCTTGAAAGAGGAAAATGCCATGAAAGTAGAGAAGGGGCCAATGGAAGAACTAGCTTTTACTGACCACTTAATTTGTGTCATGCACCATGCTTTCTTCATCACATATATTACGCCATATGACTGGATGGCATCCTTATACAGTTGGGATTACTGAGACTCATGGGGACAACTTCCTAATATCACCATGGTTAGAACTGTGTAGAGTTAAGAGTCAAGCCCAGGTCTGCTCACTTGAAAGCTCATACTGGCCACTGTGCCAAGATGTCTATTGCAAAAGGAGTAAGGTAAAAGACAGGGCATAGAAACTTGGGGAACACCCAAAGGAAGCAAGGAGAACAATTGGAGACAAAAATGAAAGACTTGCAGCTCTGCGCAGAAGTCAAGAGGAGTGTTTCAAGAGGAAGAATAGTCAATGGGGCCAAATGCTATGAGTCCATGCAGTTACAGATGGAGAAAAGAGCAGTGATTTGGGGACCGTGAAGATAATCGGTTTCAGTGAAGGTTGGAGGCAAAAGCCAGGAGCTGAGGAGTAAAGGATAATGGAAGAGAATGCAAACTACTTTCCAAAATAGTCTCATGGTAGAGGAAAGAGAGGAAAGACATTTTAAAGGACAGAATTGAGAGAATTGCAGGTCAGGAAGAAGGAACCAGGAGAGAAGTAGACAGACAAACCTGGAGTGAAAAGGGAGGGAAGAAGGGCATAGGACAAATGGGAAAATGTCAAGAGGGGGGAAAATGAATTTTTTAAGAAAAGAAGGTGAAAAGGAGAAGATAGATGAAAATGATAAGACATTTTGAGGTTGAAGTAGGAAAATTGAAAGATTGCAGATCAGATGACCTTGATCTCAAAAATCTTTGGAAGCATCTGCAGAGAATAGAGTTGAGGGTGCATTGAGGTTTTGAGAGTAGAGTACTTGCAAAATTCCCAGAAGGGGACAAGGAGGTGAAGCATCAGCCAGAGAGAAGTAAAAACACGCTGTGGCAGCAGTGATGTTCCAGCTAAATTTGGTTGGAGTGGTGTTTTCTATTGAGGTTTCACCTTTAAATATGCCTTGGAGATTGTTGTTATTCCTAGACCCAGGAATCAGGTCACTGCACGCACTAGGGATGGAATCAGTGTGCAAGGGACAAGGAGATGTTCTAAGTTCAGAAACTTAAAAAGCAGTGAGAGAACCTACCTCTGCCCTTAGAGTTTGGCTTAGAATGGAACATAGACGTGTAAATCAACAGTACAATGCATTTTAGCAAGCTCTGTAGTAGAGATAGACAGGTAGTCCTCCATATTGTGGATTTCACATTTCTGAATTCAATTACTTTCTAAGATTTATTTTGTAACTCCAAAATCCACGGTCATGGCACGTTCAAAGTTATTTGTGGATCTGCACAGAGCAGTGAAAAATTTAAGTCACCCAGCATACTTATTCCCAGATGAGTTGAACAAATTGTCACTCTGCTTTCTTGTTTCAACTCTCGTACTATAAACAAGTGTCCTTTTTGAGGTCCTGTTTAGTGCCATGTATTTTTTGGTTTCTTTTCTTTTTTTTTTTTTCACATTTTTTGTACTTTTTGTGGTGATTTCTCAGTTTAGAATGACTCTCAAGCATAGTACTGAAGTGCTGTCCAATGTTCCTAAGCACAAGAAGGCTCTGATGTGTCTTACGGAGAAAATATGTGCGTTACGTAACCTTTATTCAAGCATGAGTCATAGTGCTGTTGGCTGTGAATTCTGTGTTAATGAATCAACAAAACATATTAGATAAGATATTTTTAAACAGAAATGCGAATCAACAAAACATATTAGATAAGATATTTTTAAACAGAAATGCACACAAAACAAGGTTATGTACTGATCAGTTGACAAAAATGTAACCAGAGGCTTACAGGAACATAATCCTATCTTTCCCCTAAGAGTAGTGGTTTAGCATGTGCTAATTCAGCATTCACAGTGACTTTATAGAAAATAACTACTCAAGTGAGAGTCAACTCTAAATACAAGAGTACAAGTTACAATGGAAATACAGAGAAGAAGAAAGTGGTCAATTCTCTTTGGGAAGGTTAAGTGTCATAAAGGAGGTACATTTTCTAAAATGTATCAAAAGTTCATTAGGAAAACTACATCCAATCTGGTAAAGGCAGTAGAAGGAAGAGAAGTGACTAATATCTCAACATTCCAACTTTAAATTTAGCTCTTTGTCACACAAAATGTTCAAATCATAGCACAAAGTTCCCTGATGTTGAGAACATGAAGAGGGTCAGCATTTGAGGGAGCTGTTGAGATGCTGTGGGCTTGGAAAGTCTAGTCCTCCCCTGCTGACAGCTCAATACCCAGGGAAAGATTCAGCACAGACTCAGGAATCAGTCCCCCCAACACCCCATGCCTTTAATTCTGTTTGATCTGAATCATTGAGCGCCACAAAGTTTCTCTGAGTCACTAAGATACCATCTCTAAGACGGCATTCCCTGGTAATTTTCACCTAGATTTCATAGGGAGCTATGGTCTTATTAATGATAAAAGAATGCTACCTTTGCTAATACTGATTATTAACATTTGTATAGTGTTTTACACTTTCCAAGACAGTTTACATCATAGCTACCATGAGGATAGTGTGTCTCCTGGTATTTACTGATGAGAACCCAAGGCTCAGAAATGCCTAGCCTAGAGCACATAGCCCATAAATATTGTGGCTGAGACTCAACCCCAGGCCTTCTGGCTCCAAAGTTGAAGTTATTCTAATACTTCAGGGATTTTCTAGTTGGATTTCAGGATGCTCCTAATTTGTGCTGAGACATTTCAAAGTCTGATGAGATGGTGGCTATAGTCTGAAGTATTTGACTGCATGTTCTCAATGCCCACTTTAACCAGGTCAGCTCTGCTTTTATTTATTTTTAAATTATTAATCTATAGATTTACAAGTCTATACATTTCCTTGTAATGAGGTGTAGAAAACTTCATTTTAGGAAACAATTTCATCAATTTCTGGAGTTTAATACTCTTGGACTCATAGTTTTGAAGATATAGAAGGAGAATTGATGTGAATTAAAGAAAAAATATCACAGAATCACAGCACTTTGATCTGGGAAGAACTTTCTTTATCTTTTGTTCCAAACTCTTAATTTTGCTGGTATGAAAACTGAGGGCAGGAGAGAAAAGTTAGCTTTGCAACTGGGTTGCAAAAAGAAAATTTGTGGTTCAAGTTAACTTGAGGATGGAAATTTGCTTTTTAGGGTGGCTGTCTAGCATAGAGGGTGGGCCATAGGTTTTGGAGCCAAAGGGTTCTCCATTCAATTTCACATTTTTGATCCACTTTATCTATAGCCCCAGGCAAGTTACTTAACTTCGTTGAGCTTCAGATTCTTCATATATTAAAATGGAAATAGAAATACTTGTTGGGGCTTGAGGGAACCATTAAATAACACACTTGCCATCCTCAATATGCCTGGAACCCCTTGATAGCTATAAGAATCATACAGATGGAGATCAAAACTTCAGTTCTATAACCTGTAAGTCTGAATTGAAGAAATGTGCTGTGACTCTTTAACTACTCAGGTCCTTAAAATGTTCTCACTGAATTCAATTTCCCTTGCTAGTCCCAGGTGAAGCCTAAGAACCACTTGCCTTTCCAGATGTGGCAAAGGGCTCCCCTGTAAGCTTACCAAATCAAGGAACAGAAAGACCTGTGGCCACTTCTGTGGGTGGGCACATGAAGTTGTTGCCAAATTCTTTCTCTCCATAGCATTCATTAATGAAAGCTTTCTTCCTCCCTTGCAGATAAGTTTATGACATCATTCCCCTTTAGCTATCTTTAATGAGCTGCCATGGGTAAAATTTTTGGGTGATGCTCACTGCATTGCATGTTCTTGATAGAAAGGGAGTACACCATGTTGGCAGAAGCAAGACCATGTACCCACACTTTTAGTCTATTAGTCTTTCCTCTGTGATGAAACAAATAGTTGTATTCCACAGGGTTGGTCAGTATTCAATAAGGTTTATTGCTATATTTCCAACTAAATGACATTTTCTGTACCATAAAACCAGGCAGCAACTCAAGGGATACAATAGCTGATATGTACACAGTCCTTCCCTAACTTGTCCACCAAATGTGACCTGGAAATTCAGCAGTAGAGTGTGTGTGTGTGTGTGTGTGTGTGTGTGTGTGTGTGTGTGTGAGAGAGAGAGAGAGAGAGAGAGAGAGAGAGAGAGAGAGAGAGAGAGAGAGAGAGAGAATCTGTTGAGGAAACAGTGCAGCCCAGTAAAATAGGCATAGAATATGTAGGAGCAATTTATTAGCCCCTGGTGCATACAGGATGCTGTGCAGAGAACATTATCATCAGTCCCCATAATAACACTGCAAGATGCATCTTATCCTTATTTTGCAAATGAAGAAACATTCAGAAAGGAGGTTTTAAAATCAGGTCTTCTTGTCTCCAAGGCTTGCCCCTTTTCACCATTGCATGCTGCTATAATATCTCAGCCTTTCCTGCTTTGAGGGGGATGTGTGGAGAGAGACTGACAATTCTCTAGATTTAATAGAAAAACAGCAGCAAACTCTGCGTGGATAGAAAGCATAATGGGGCAGAGACAGACCCAGAATACCAAAAACCCCATTCAGAAAGAGTGGATGCCGGATGGAATGGCAGGGCAGCTGGAGGTCCCACTGTGGGATGATTTCTCACTTGGATAAAGAGAAGCTAGTGTCCAAGGCCACAAGCATCTCCCTGTTGAATGTCTTGGTGAGGAAAAATGGGGCCAATTAGGAAATTACCTAGACTTGGTTTTTCAAAGGAAAGCATTCTGAAACTGCCACTGTCAGAATGGCGCAGCTCTGCCTTTATTGCCAATGCTCAGCAGGCAGTCAGAGCCCATCTCTGTCTCTGTCCTATTGCGGTCCGGCTTTGATGCGGGGTTCCTTGTCTTGTCAGTGCATTTTTATCTAAGTCTTGTAGTGACTTACTTTCAAATGCAGCCATCCTAAGGAGGATGCAGACCTTCCTTTCTCCCTCCCAAGCCTCCTCTCCATCCTCCCTGGCATGGCCAGAATCTGATCACCAGAGCCATGGCCCTCCGACAGGGACAGCATGTCAGGGCAGATGCAGAGAAGGGATTTGAGCAAAGTCTGTGGCCAAACCAATGTTTGGTTTCTTCTCAAACTTCTCCCCCACCAACTTGAGTTCATTCCCAATAGGCTCTTAATTAGCAATAAGCAGAGGAATCGTTCCTCCCAGCTCTGGATGAAATTGTTCTTGTGTGTCAGAGGCACAGCAGTCTGAAAACAAACATCAAACAACATTCTTCTCCTTGCAGGACACATTTCAGACTCCTTGCTTTTAAAAGCAGGCTTTGAATAAGCCCTGTTAAGAAAGTATAATAACATTTCCATGCCATGTCGATAAACAGGAACATTAATACAGTTCTGCCCTGAGGTCCCCACACTTATGAGTGGCCAGTAGGTTGTATATATTTTTAAATATATTTCCAAAGAGTCATTTCACAATAAAACCCAAATGATGGTTGTAGCCTCCTCACTGATGAACGATGCCAAATCCTACTCTGCATTCTCTGGGCACCGCTGAGGGGAATGGCGTCAACTCCTGCAGTCTGGCCAAATGCTTTTCTGTCTTCCATCCCCACTGTCGCGCCTTCTTGTTTTCAGACTGCTATGCTTCTGACACACGAGGAAAACAGCTTTATCTAGAGCTGGGAGGAAGGATTCCTCTGCCTATTGCTAATTAAGGGCCTATTGGGAATGAATTCAAGTTGGTGGGGGAGAAGTTTGAGAAGAAACCACTTTTCCAGCTGTGGTGTGAGACAGGCCAGGCCATGACATCATCGATAGCATTCTGCTTTTCTGTCTGGCTCCTTCTCTGCACCCCTCCTTCTGTCCATCACCTCTTTCTGCAGACTGTGAATTATGGTGATAAACAATGACCTTTCAGATATTATACGAATAGAAAATCTCCTGTTTTTTTTTTCTTAAGAGTTGACATTTCTATCATTATTTTTCATTGTTTCTTATGATCCTTTTCTTCTTCTTGGGTTCAAATTTCTTCTTATTGAATGTGGTTGACATAGCTCAACTCAACCAAGCTCCAAACCCAATCCCACTTTCTATGGCTGCTTCCATTACAGAAGCTGTAAGAGTGAAATAGTTGATTTCTTAGCCTTCCTTGTGGCTTGAAGAATAATTTGACACAGTTCTGGCCAATGAGAAATAAGTTGAAATTTGCAGGATCTACCCTGTCCCCTTCTTTTTTCTGCCTTGAATGAAGGTCCAGTTAGTCTAGACCTGCAGCCACCATCTTGTTACCATGAGGTGACATGAATAAAAGATAAGAATAAGAGACTCTCAGAGCGTCTAGTTCCAATATCATATCAGCTTTATTAACTTGATTATTTGTTTATTTTTTGTCTACTCAGTGGTTCATTTATGCTATTTAATTAACTAATATATAAGTATATACACACACACACACATTTACTATGGCCAAGCACTGCTCTAATCATTTAGAATGAACTAATAAACAAACTGGACAAAGTTTCTTGTCCTCAAACTTGTAACTTAGTGAATGGAGACAGGCATTAAGCAATAGACATAATAAATAACATAATTATACCTCTATAAGAAATATATGCCTTGAAAAAAGAAAAAGTAAAACAAGATAAGGAGCATGGGAGTGTAAGGTAGGGGTTAATTGCAATTATAAACAGAGTGGTCAGGATAGAATGTAAACTCCACATGGCAGGTGCATAGGAGGCATGCTCAAGAAATATTTGTTGAGTGAATGAATGAATGAATAAATAATAAGGAAGTCAATAGCTCAGTCAACTTACAGACTTCTTGGACAAGAAAATAATCTACATGTGTTACTATTAGTTAGATTTTCTAAAATTGCGGGAAAAACATTCCTAACTGATACACTGAATTACATCCTTTCATAAGTTTTTCAGTGAGCATCTTGGTCTGGGAGTATCTTAATATTGCTCTTAACTCTTGGAAAAAAGCTAGATCGGGGGATATTTTCTTCCTGCTCAGCACGTTGGAAAAGTTGTTTGAATGTTTTTTATCTATTGTCTCTGAGGAAATGTCAGCTTCTCACTGTGATGCTCTGAAGGTCATTTGATTTTCCTGTCTCATGATTCTAAGATGCTCCTTTTATCCTTGAGTTATGTAATTTCAATGCTACGTGACTAGTTGTGAGTATATTTGCACTCATTCTTCTCAGGAGTATGCTGTTTGGCTTCAATTTGAAGATTGAATTCTTTTTTTAATTTTGAAAAAAATTTCAAGATTTCTTTGAACATTGATCTCCTTATTCTTTCACTTCTCAACTTCTATTGCTCCTGTTAGATATCTATTCAATCCTGCCCTTTTCTTCCTCATATCTCTCAGCTTCATATTTATGCTTTCTATTTCCTTATGTTTTTGTACTACTGGATATGACTTTCTCATGTCTATGCTACAGTTTTCTTTCTTTTCAACTGCGTCTAGTCCACTGTTTAATGAGTTTTTACTTTATGTGCTGTAATTTTTCAGTTCTAGATTTGTTTTTGGTTCATTTCCAAATCTACCTCTTTTTTTTTTCTTTTTCTTTCTTTTTTTTTTTATTGGGGGAAAACTACAAAGCATTTACAGTACAATGTTTGTACATTTACAGTCACAATTTGTAGTGAGCTGATTTCCCAAAATATATTACCACTCAAGTTGACTTATCTTGTTACATTCAAAAACCTACTCTGTCCAAGTAGTCCAGAGAGTACATACATAGTGCTCCAACTGTATCTACGTATAACCAACACTCCATTTTAAGTGTACAATTAAATGATTTTCAGTGAATTTACTGAGGTGTACAGTTAATCACATGAATCAGTTTTTGAGGGATTCCTTTCCCCTATTGAGACCCCTAATTCCACTCCCCAACTACTTTTCAAGCATGTCCCACCCCTCCACAGTGACCCCCCACGTCGCTCAGCCTTGGGTCTACCCCCCATCCCCCAATTCCCCAGTGTTCACTCCCACCCTTTGAGCACCATAGTGTTAATCAGTCAATACCAATTTGATGGTGAGTACAGGTGGAACCCATTCTTCGGGTCTTGTGTCACCTCACTTCGAATAATGGGCTCAAGCTTAAT